>CM062837.1:4915540-4970113 GCA_031772345.1 Himalopsyche anomala | reverse complement strand
TTATTATATAAAGTAAATTGTAAGCCATTATGAATGCCATTATCACACAAAGGAGTATTTAAAAAAAAAACTTTACTAAACTAAAACAAAAATTTAAAAACAATCTTTACTTTTTTTAAAAAAAAAATATTCGATAAACTTGTTTTCTTTTCTGCATCACACTGAAGACGATATCTCCTCAATGATACAGTTAAGATACATGTTTTTAGGTACAAGTTGATAGGCAACAATAATAAAAATTAAAAATATAAAGATATTAATAAAGGTTAATGAAATACATTGAATTGGTTTAACTACACGTAAAAAAAATAATTAAATAATAATAAGCAAGAATGATAGTTAATGGCACTAATGAAACAACTTTTAGTTTTGAAACAGATATGATTAAGGATTGAATGGTGAGGGGCAGGGAAGGTAAACTTTTTCTCCAAAAGAAGTAGCAAATTTATTGAAGTGACGGAAATTTTCTGGCGACGAAACTAGATCTGGATGCCCGATAGGACCATCACGGTTATATCTACATAACGAAAACAATATACCTCTTTCAACGGACATAATCGGATAATTCCAGAAAATATGCTCTGAATCTTGAGAACAATCTTTACTAAAAAAATACAGAAAATACCAATTAGATACTGTAAATCCTATGTCGGGTCCTAAGGCGCAGCGGTTAGGGTAGTGGGCTTGCGTGCTGGAATTTTTTTCGATATATTTATCGATTTCTGTTCGAAGGTATGGGTGTTTGTGATGTATAAAAAAAATCCTCCCACTCTTTCCGATCCTTCAATAATTGAGTGTAGCGAGAGCGATTAGCTTACCACTAGCCTTGTCTCAGCTTTATTCTTCTATCCCTACTACTATCATTGAATAAGAGAGGTTGAGCGACTGAGTAACAAACAACTCTCGTAGAAATAAAATCTGTTGAGACACCTCCTCCATTGGCAGGCCATATGATCCAAATTAGTAGCTGACATGGATAGAAAAATAAAAAACGTATGTTACAAATTGTAACATTGTAACTTACAATTCTCGTATCTAAAAAAATACATTTTTTTAGGAACCACATGAATGTACTTTATTCGACTGCTATCGCTATCTATCCCTATAGAACACCACTGGAATGTTTTTTTTTTGTATAGACATATAGGTATAGAGACCTTTGAGGAATTTAATTTAAGGAAGAAATTTCGTAGTAGAATATAACACTCAAGTTGAAAAAACTAATTATTAATTGAAAAACAATATACTTCTACGTTTACCGACAGCTTTACAGTTCACATCATATAATTACGAATTATTTATAACCAAATCAATATATCTAAATATATATTTATCATCGTATCATTTGTACCCTTGCATTTAAAGGTCCCCTCAATTGACTATCGTTATAAAATATACGCGACGTATTGCTTGCGCCTTATAACTCAAGTTGGCTACAAGCTGAACGTATTGTAAAAACTTTTGCCTGTAACAAAGGCGTTAATGGTTAATATAAAATTTGTAGCATTGTTATTAAACTTTTATGAAATGGACGTCATAACGTTGTCAAGTTTCTCAAATTAATTGTATCATAAATAAGTTTCTTTTGACTCCTGAAATTTACAACGACTTATTTATTACTGATATGTTTGATTTAAGTGTTATTTGTTACGATTTAGGTAACTGCAGCTATTAAACATTTAAGGCGGTGGAATTAAAATGTTTCAACAGCGATTGTAATGCTTTGTATTTAGGCATCTTTTATAAACATTTGTATTACTTATAGAATCTAGATTGCTAAAGATTTCGCTTATGGTTAAGGTTGAGTGAAAGGGATTCGATGTATATACAGTAACATTTTTTAATGTTCAACAATTGTCAAAATCAATGTCAAGTTTGTTGAAGTCCTCATGGATAATTATTTTTAATGGATACAATATATTTATCTTATCAAGTTAGTGGCCCTTATTTGGTAGAAATTTGGCCTATACTAAATTATTTTCATGTAGCGAAATAGTTGGGAATATCTGAAATAAATTGCTCTGGTAATTAATTTGTTTGTGGTGATTTAGTTCAATGTTTCATTTGCTTTGTAGATTTCAATTATTTGTGAAGTGATTGGTGAAAATCGTTGTTTTATTGCACTGCAACCAAATTGATTGCCCATCGGACTGTTATCTCTAATCTTCCAGTAGACGAGATTTAACATCGTTCAGCGATATTGCTACAGATTTTGACTTATTCCCGTGAACGTGAGTGAGCTCACACGAGTATGGTTTCAATAGTTTTGAAAGATCACACTTCATTTTTTTCAATGTATTAATTGAGCCATGGAGAAGTAAAGTGAGTCAAATAGTAAACTAACACAACATTTCTATTTGAATTTTAAGTACAATAACATCTTTAATTGATGTTTTAGTGGATTAGACTTTTTTTATATTAGGGGTATAATACTTTTGCGATGTGTATTTACTGAGCTCACTTCACTTTTAAGATACTTTAAGACAAAGGTCTCCAACCTTTTTTACCCTAAGATCAACTTTTCAATCTTAAGTTTTCTCGCAATCAACTGCTAACATGATTCTTATAAGAAATTTATTTATTTAGGCTTTTTTCCTTTCTTCAAAATTAGCAATGTTTATTTTAAATGCGAAATACAATCATTAGATAGGTATGTGCTTACAAAATAATAGTATATTGTCTCTGAAAATAATTCAATTTTAGTATTTTTGTATATTTTATATTTAAATTACATATTTTTTCGAAATTCACGGAAGCTTTCGGGATCCACCAAATTTTGCTTAAGGATCGACAGGTCGATCGCAATCTTCCGGTTGGACACCCATGCTTTAAGACATTTCCAATATTAAAACGCACCTTACTTATCTTTTCCTAAAATACCACCTGGCTCACTTCACCTCTCAAAGGTTCAATAACACTGTCGAACTTTTAAAGACAATACACTTAAAAGCTTCAAAATAATATTGTATTTAGACTGTACATTTTTTTTATTAAGTTGATGGCTATATCGGCTTCAGAACTGTATAAAATATAGTATATTATATTGAATCTTAATTTAGTTTAGCTTAATTACTATAATAAATATAATCATACCATTGATATGATCAAACAAATATGATTCCATCACTATCACCAATACAAGAATCTTATTTTATTATTATGTATACATGTTGAAACTTAACCTAATTTGCTTCAAAGACTTACAAATTGGATATTTGTCACATTTCCGAGAAAAGCACAAAGTCAATTTACTATATTTAATGCATAACTTCTCAACATATGTTTGGATCAAGAAGAGATGAGAAAATGTTTTGTGAATCTCTCACAAGCCAGTATATAAATACATATTAAGCCAATTTAAGTTTTAATAAAGTTATTTTGACAAGGGCGTAATACTGAAATAGCTATTAACTTAATAACAAATTTTGTGTTATTTTAGCTAAAATTATAACGGAATTCTAGCTAGCGAATGCCAATTCAATTAATAATAAACTTGAATTTGCATTTTTAAGTTTTTTTATATATAAATAATTGGCAATCGAATGATTAAAATTTAGTGAAATATACGCTAATAAGAAAATTAATATTGAATTTTTTTTTAACAATGTCCGCTCTCAATGTGGAGCATATGGAATGCTAATGGAGTTTATCTCAACAGATGTGTTTCTACGAGAACTACTTGTTACTCAATTGCTCAACCTCTCTTTTTCCCAAGAGAGTAGGAATAGAAGGATAGGGCTAGGACAGGACTAGTGGTTAGCTAATCGCTCTCGATACCCCCCGTTCATAGGATAGAATGGGTGGGAGGGGGGAATTCAAGACATCTCATACATCCATGCCTTCGAACAGAAATAATTAAATCGATTGAAAAATCAATTTATAAAACTGTCCGTACCGGGAATCGAACCAGGGACCTTCGTAACCGAAGCCAACGACGTTGATCACTCGACCACACAGGCGGTAAAAGAATATTGAATATTGCATATAAGTTGTAGAACTAAAAACATTGATATTTTTATCTGGTTAATTTTAAACGAAAAATGTAATACCAATCTACCTTATTACCATGAGTAAAAATTAATTATCTCAGTTTCCAATTATTAATTTGTAAAAAAAGCATTCTGAAGAATTTTTGAAGCGTTATTCACTTTGTATAATTCCCCAAATCATCTTTAATGAAAACGTATTTCAATGAAACACCGTCCCAACGAAAGCCAGTCGTCTTTTTAGAATAAAATCTATGGAGTTTTAATTGGAAGATTTTTATTAACTCGCAATTTTATTTCAACTCTCTGGCAATAAGTGTTCCGCTTATTAACTCTTCTGAATAACTGGAAGGCGGAGATAAAACTTTTGGCGATGAAACTGTCGTGGAAGAAAGAAGTAAAAACTGTAGCAGAGATTTAATGTATTATTTACATTTTCCGTCGCAATTTTTAAGTGTATCTCACTTGTGCATATATTAGTGAAAAACAATATATAAAGCGGCTAATTACTAATTAATATACCTCCTAATCAGTGGCGGATTAAGTAGTTTAGAGGCCCCAGGCGCAATAAATTTTGGAGGCCCTGTTTTTCGAATGACATAAAAGTGCTGCAAAAATCTTCGTAGAACAATAATTACTATTGAAAACTGAAATTAAAATATAAAGTTTTAAATAATTTATGCTATTTTGGGGTCCCTAAGATTTGGAGGCCGCAAGCGCGCGCCTCTTGCGCTTATGGAGTAATCCGCCACTGCTCCTAATATAGTGTAAATATGCGCATACAATACATACAAAATAAACTGAAGAAAGTCGTGCTTACACGTTCTAAATATTAATTTTTGGAAGAAAATTCGAAACTACGGAGGTCTGTCGAGTAAAGCTGCTCTAAAAACGTTTCTTAGACTTAATTAGTTCTTATACTCTGATTTTTAAATTTTCACTCAATCCGAAAAGATTAATTGACGCTTATATTATCCTTCCTTGTAAATCTTTCTTTTTTCAAAAGTAGATAAAATACCATTATTATTTTATTTTACTCATCATTTTTAACGATCAGTTTTGAAAAAAACAGGGTTTCTATCGTTCCCAACCTCTAATTTAAAATACACAAAAAAAAATCAGTAACTAATTTAATTTATTTTTTTATGAAAAAAAATCTGTCTAAAAATAGCCATTTTAAAACACAAAGAATAAAAATAAAAATTATCGTAATTTCAAAAACGAGGGCCGGAAATTCGAGACCAGAATTTTGACACTTTGTCTCAAAGAGGTTAATAATTCGACAAGGATACTTGTGAGAAATAAAAAATCCGATAAAAGTTTTACGGTGGCAACTCTTTTGAGTGAAAATTAGAACGAGGAGACAAGAAGTTGTAAAGGGAAAATACGGATTAAGACGAGATTAAAAAAGTGATTTAGTGTATAACAGGACATACACGATAGTATTTTAGACAGGATTTAAACATCAAACATTGATATACAAAAAGTGATAAAAAATCAACTAGATTTATTTTTCTTCTTGGGTTAGAATTAACATATTTTATTTTCCTCAGACGTGTGATATAAAAAAGAAAAAGACAAGATTAAAAGTGCTTAAATTCTTTTAAAATAAAGTTATTTTCACATAAGTGCATTGAACTCTTCAGAATTTCAGGGTTTAGAAATATTTTATTTTTTAACTAAAATACATAATATTATAAAAATAATTTGTAGTTGTGTATTTCTTACGTTTATCCATATAACTTATATAACTATTAACCAATTATACTTATTTTTCATAATTATTTGTATATGCTTAAATATAACATGAGTTAAATTCTATTCATTTCAAAATGGTGGTCATATCAACACAGCATTTTTGTAACCATCGTCATTCCGAATGTTTATATTGTTTGATATTCTGTTGCTTAACCACTCGATTTTTCAAAGAGACTAGAGATAGAAAATACAAGACTAGAACTGGACTAGTGGTTAACTACACTACGCCCCGTTTTTATAGGATTGGAAGGGTGGGAGGGAATTTTAGACCTCACAGAAATCCATACTTTTGATACTTTTGGACAGAAATCGATTAAAAATGTTATTCGTACTAGGAGTCAATCAATTTACACCATTGCATAATGTATCAGACATCTGACATCCGACGGAGCTGGTCAAATCCCTTCAGGAAGCTAGGCTCAAAGATGTATAGATTGCGATAATGTTGGTAATCTTGAAGATGTAATGATGAGTTTGATGCCGGAGAACGAGAAGACGTTAATTCTTCACACGACACTATTTTTTTTAAAGCATTTGCAAATGCTTAACGTCACTCTGAAAAAACGATACACACATTGTAATTTGTCGTAGTTATTGAGCACATATATGTTTTTTTCTTCGTCTTCTTCTCTGTTGTTACAGTGCAAGGTAAGCATTAGCTGCCCTCATCAATCTTTTGTACTGTGTTCGTTCATTCGACTTCCTTCAGCAATCGTTAACTTCCAGCACTCAACGCAGTTACTGAGTTGAGTTCATAATTGAGAAGCTTTAAATCAAGGGTGGCCAACCCGCGGACCGCTGGGTGTCTACTTGTGGCCCGCGGAGCATATGCACACATTTTTTTCTTTCATTTTACATAAAACTACCAAAAAACATTCCAACGTGCGTAGCTCGTATCATATCTCATATATGGAAGTATCTCAGTACATTGATTCAACTATCGTGATAACTTTTTTCTGCATTTGCAACGCTATTCTCTGTAGACAAACATACTCTATTGATGATCTCGCTATTTGGAAACAGCTTTTTTGTCGAATAAAGCAAATTAAATCTCAAATGAGAACACGAATCACTGATGAGCATTTGGAAAACTGTTTGCGAGTAGCAACAACATAAATCGTTATTAACATTGATGCACTTAGTTCTGACAAACAAAATCAGACGTCTCACTAAAATATATTATATTTTGTTTATTTTTTATTATTATTTTTTGTACTGCCTAACTCTAATCTAATAAATATGTTTGATTCTCATTTTTTTATATCATCTTAAAAAAACAATATATTTCTTGTTTGGTTTGAATAATAAAAGAAATTTAAGAAAAAAAAACAGCCCGGTAGAAAGTCTCATTTTTAAAATTTGGCCCGGCTGCTGAAAAGGTTGGCCACCCATGCTTTAAATCAAACAGGCTCAAATCCATGTCTGAGGAAAAATATTATATCGCTGTAATATTGCAGTACTGATTCAATAGAACAGAATTTATTTCTATAAAAATCTCATCTCAGGAAAAATTGGATCTAGTTATTTTTTATACCAAGCTCTTCATATATCCGGTAAAAATCAAGACTCCTCATAATAAGTAAAGCATAAACGACGATTGAATTGGCATAAACTAGGTAAAACTCTATTGTATAATAATACTGTAAAGTATAGCAAAGAACTTGGTTCTACAAAAAAATGAAAAACCAGTTTATAGCTATTTTGGCGTTTGTCATCTTAGAATTATGTTTAAACTTGCATTTACTCAGCTGTTCTATAGCACAAAATAGCTATACAAATTGATTTAAAAAATGTAGAACTATACATATATAATGTGCTATTTTTAACAGTATTATTATGTTAACAACTAAAACTCTTATTTACGCGAATGAAATTAATAAATTAATTTTAATATTATAGTACAATCTGTGAGTGTATGTCGCTGTATCGGAAAAATAAAGCTTAAGCCGTGGCCATTTCTTCATTTCCGTGGCAGGGATTTTTATTACTTGTTAAGGCAAGTTTAAAAATATGGCGAGTGATTGCATCTGCATTATTTAACGCACGGCATGGAATCGGATTTTGCAGAAAAAGCGGTGTAATTTTTTTACGAGATTTTCTTTTGAATAATTCAGTGATACCGAGTCAGTTAGGATAATGCTATCGGGACAATCAGCAATCTCACAGGCTGTTTTATGATCGCTGTAAAATCCCGGCACCGTAAAAAAATAATTCTACGACTATTTTAATATCACTTTTGACGCGCAATGTCTTTTTTATTTGGCGCACATGTGGGGTATTTTGACATCAATTCCAAATCCACTTTACAATAAGAATATCGAGAACTAACAAACGCAATAATAAAAATGTATAATAAAAAATGTTTTAAGATAAAGTTGTATGTATTCAAAACGCAGACTTATTTTAAATTTTTGGTATTTTTTTGTCATTAACGTCGAAATCTAAAGCGATGTTTCATTTCTCGAAAATTTCCATCAGTCGTTGGTAGTCGCTTAAAAAAGAAAAAAAATGTTAGACGTCAAAACCAAATCCACTTTACAATAAGAATATCGAAAATTAAAATTAAAAAGTAAAATTGTAAGACATTGTAAGGCGTTGTAGCATTCATCGATATAATAATTACATATTTTTTTTCGATCAAGCCCGTCATTGGGTTAAACAAAGGGCTGGCGAGCCCCTTGTTGAAAAAGAAAAAAAATAACACTGGCTTTAACGAACTTATGAATATAAAAATTAAATATTTTTCGATCGAGCCCGTTGTTGAGTTTGATCAAGGCTGGCTAGCCCTTTGTTAAAAAAGAAAAAAAATAAGAAATTTGTTTATATGAATTTATCAATATGATGATGAAATATTTTTTCGACCGAGCCCATTGTTGAGTTCAATCATGGCTGGCGAACCCTTTGTTAGAAAAGAAAAAAATGGAAGACATTAGTTTTTTCGAATTTATCAATTTGAAGAAGATTTTTTTGACCGAGCCCGTTGTTAAGTCTGCACAAAGCTGGCGAGCCCCTTGTTTAAAAAAAAAACGCATAACATTGGTTTTTTTGAATTTATCAATATGAAGATGAAATATTTTTTTTGACCGAGTCCGTTGAGTTTGCTCGAAGCTGGCGAGCCCCTTGTGAAAAAAGAAAAAAAATGCATGAAATTGGTTTTTTCGAATTTTTCAGTATGAAGATGAAATATTTTTCCAACCGAGGCCGTTGTTAAGTTTAACAAGGCTGGAGAGCCCTTTGTTAAAAAAGAAAAAAAAATACACATTGGTTTTTTCGAAATTTTCAATATGAAGATAAAATATTTTTTCGAACGATACTGTTGAGTTTGGTCAAAGCTGGCGAGCGAGTTAAAAAGAAAAAAAGTGAAAGACATTGTTTTTTTCGAATTTATCGATATCAGTGGTTCCCAAAGCGGTTCTTGTGGACGCCCAGGGGTCCGTGAAAATTAAAAAATCATTTGGGGGTGCGTGGACAATGTCAGGGGCTCCGCGAAAGAATAAATATTTTTAAAAATCTTGACAACTTTTTTATTATCAAAATTTAAAATAAAAAAAAACAATTTTTAATTCCTTATATAATTGGAAAACAATTTATGACAATAATTCCCGTGCTGTCAAGCTGATTGCAGTTGTCTTTAATCAGGTTTACAGGAACGTTTTCCAACGTCCAATAATTTAGTTTTGACTTATAAATCGTATGAAGTGCATTCGACGAAATTTTCCTGTTTTTAAAAAAAAGTAAAATCATTTCAAATAAGGTCAATTTACAGGTCTATAGATATCAGTAATCATGGATCGGTAGAAAGGTATAGAATCCCGGATCCTTTTTGTGATATGATAATTTTTCAATCCCGAGGTCCAAGGATCTCGAGATTGGGCACTCGACTCAAATAGTGGATAATTTGAGAAAAGTTTTAGCGACACAAACTTGGAATGCAATATTTTTTTTTCATATTTGGGATGCGATCAATTTTCCAATTTTTGGATGCGATCAATTTTCTCTTCAATTTTTTTTAACGTGACAAAATATTTTTTGCGATACAAACTTGGAATGCAAATTTTTTTTCGACAGCTCATAGATTTTTTCTTGATCAAGGTTGGCGAGCCTTTTGTAAAATAGAAAAATAATCGAAGACATTTGTTTTTACGAATTTACCAATACAAAGATAAAATATTTTTTTGACCGAGCCCGTCGTTGAGTTTGATTATGGCTGACGAGCGCTTTGTTGAAAAAGAAAAAAAAATAGACATTGGCTTTAACGAATTCATCAATATAAAAATTAAATATTTTTTGATAGAGGGCTGTCGTGCCCCTTGTTAACGATGTTTTATTTTATTTTATAAAATCAATATAATTTTGTTCAGTTTTAAATAATAACTGAGGCCGATGAGCGAAAAAAACTTTATATTTTATTCTAGTATTCAAAATATATCAATGAAAATGAATCCTGATTCGGCATATGAAATATTTTTTGAATGCTCTATTAGTGTACATATTTTTAATGGGCATTATTAAGGTCAAACTATTGTGCCCGAATGGGCCAACGAAGAGATGCTGCCAAGCGCGATAGTATTATTTTCGCTTTCAATATACCCCCATACAATACGCCCCGAAAGGGTCATACGCATTGGGGAATTTACCTTCCCCCAAATGAAAAGGGCTAGCACAATAATACCCATCGCCATATTTCAGTTAAATAATATTATAAGCTGATTAAGCGCATATGAGTGAAAATATATTTCACCAAAGAGTGATCTAAATTTTCATTCGTTTGTCGTAATTTAAACCTTTTTAATATTGTATGTAGCGCTGTAGCACCCGGATTGATGTACGAAATGGTCAGATAATATATGTCGTACTCTTATAAAAGTTTTAGTAAAGTTTATGACTTAACGTCTTTGCTGTGGTAAATAACGTTATGAAGAAAATGCTTATTTTTGGTTTGCCAATTTTAAATATTTTGTACTGATAAAAAAAATCGTTTATATGGTTTAACGGACGCCTGTGAATCTAATAATAAAGTTTTGATTTTTACTAAGTGCTTATTTATGATCCAATTTCTGTGTTTCATTAACAGCATTTTTATTTGATTCATTTCGTTTTCTGAGTAAGTTCTAAAAATGACTGAGAAATAGAAAACTTACCACATTATTTAAACGTTTTGTATTTCTTTATGACCAGAAAAAATATATTATATCATTTGTGTACTTAAAAATTTTGCGATCAGACCAATTTAAAAACTTGTGAATTTATGGATTTTCCCGTGGCCTCTCAAAACTTTGCTGTAGACCCCAAGAGGGCGCAAAGAATATGGCTGAGAAACGCTTCATACACTTTCATACATTTAAAAAAAAAACACTGTTTTGTACTAATTTCATATTTCTTAGCTTATTACGAGCATTTAAGCTGATAAAAATAATGAATATTAAAATAGGTTTACAATTGGTAATACAAATGTTTAAGCAGATTATTAGCAATGATACAAAAAACAAATCAGCGACACTAAGTTGACATTTATTAAAATGTTTAAGATGTTTTGCAAACAAATCCTATTACTAATAATGGCATTAACAAAAAAATAGGTAAGAAAAGTCACAAATAATAAATTCAAAGATTTGTCCAAAATGAGCATTTAAAAAAAAAATCTTATTTAAAATAACGGCATTCTAAACTGATCTCGGGTAAAGCGGGGATCTAAATTTGATATTGACATATTTGGGAATCGAACACAGACCTACCTAGCTAACTCTAACCAACTAGACAACAGCGGGCAACTAATCTAAACTATAACAATTGTTACAAGCAAATCAAACAAAATAAAACAAATGAAATTGAAAATGCTCGACCTCGACCATATAAATAAGTGTAAAACTAAAACAAAAGAGTCCTTCTTTTTGATTTTTTAAATATAATTCCTTTCGTCCAAGTGACAGTGAGCACCTAAAAAATGGCTACAGATTTTTTCAATTAGATGATAAATTTACACAAAGTACTTCTTTTATGATACTCCTATACTAGTATTCAAATTAGTAAGAAGAATGATTATTTTTTTCATCAATCTTTTATTATTTAATTTCTCACTTTTCAAGTGTTCATTGTCAATACTTATTTAATGTTTTAACTTTTCCTGTTCTAAGCTCAAGAAATGGGACCCCAATACCCACGTTTTCTTAAATATCTATTTTAATATGGGTGATACAATGTTTATAATTAAGGTATTCTTATTTCATAGTTTTTTGGACCTTTTGTAGTTTATATAAATACGCGATAACGAGATAAGCACCCGCTTATCAGCGATCGTTCGTAAGATAACTGGGCTGAACGCATCAGTTGCAAATTCATATTTGTACTGAAATGACGTCTTTTTTACGCGCAACTTAAAATATGATTATTTATTAAAAAAACACGGATTTTTATATAAAAAAAAAATGTATGAGGAATGATGCAGAGAGATATTTTAAAGCCTTAAGACTATTTTTTTTTTGAAATTCATAAGAATAAGGCCAATAATGAGGAAACCACTGGGGTCCCTAAACGACCCCCATCGGCAGAGAAGTATTTTTCTAGTCTCCGAGACGAGAGAGTTAAGGACTTGTTTCACTTGTCACGAGCATTATCAAATTATGGTTCTGTTAATAATAAATAAGTATAAAAGAATGAGTTGGTTTTTTAATATTCCATTTATATTCATCCATACAAATAAAAGTCTCGATTTAAACGGCGTTTTGAGGTTCGAATGTACAAAGTAAACCGAAGGATGAATGTTAATTTCTAGTTGTTTAAGAAACAATGTTAAACAAACACTTGTGCTAATAACGTAGTTAATGCTATCACCTGGCCATTATTTTAATAACATAAGAGGCACTCGTGCTTAATCGCTGATAGTTTTAGTTGCTTTATCACGCTAATAACAATGAAAGCCTTTATCCGAAGAGCATTGTTTTTTTAGGGCCCTCCAGGTGGCAATAATCCTAAATTAAAATATTAAATAACTTCCCATCTACGAAAATTAAACAAAACTTGTGTGGGCTTTAACGATAAGCACCGAATAGTTCAGATATAATTAGAAAAGTAAATTTATGTATGAAATTAATTGTGATATAACGTTAATTTACACTGTTTATTTTCTATGTAAGAGACATCTTGCATTTCGTACAGGATAATACATGTCGGTTTTCCTTCAATGCACTTCGGCGCAGACCATACTAAGATTCGAACCCGTGCCCTCCGTAACCGAAGCCAACAACGTTGACCACTCGACCACACAGGTGGCGATTTTATAAATTTATTTCTAAATCGATTTATGAATTTCTGTTGGAAGGCATGGATGTGTGTGATGTCTTGAATTTCCTCCTTTCACTCATCCTATCATATGAACGTATCGAGAGCGATTAGCTTACCACTAGTCCTGTCCTAGCTCTATCCTTCTATTCCTACTCTCTTCGGAAAAAAAGAAAGGTTGAGTTCTTGTAGAAACACTTCTGTTGAGATAAACTCCATTACAAGTCCATATCCTCCACATTGAGAGCGGGCATGGTAAAAAAAAATGGCGCAGTGTTTAGCGTTGTGGACTTTCCGTGAGTCCCAGTACGAACAGCATTTTTTCGATTGATTTATTGGTTTCTGTTCGAAGACATGGTTTGTGTTTGTGATATCTAAAAGTTCCCTTGCACCATTTCCGATCCATTAACAACTAGGCAGAGCGAGAGCGATTAGTTAATAACTAGTCCTGTCCTAGCCTTACCCTTCTATCCCTACTACTCTCTTTGAAAAAGAGAGGTTAAGCGACTGAGTAACAAATAATTATCGTAGAAAAAAAACTTATTTTGCGATACCTTCATTTGAAAGCCATATGTTTCATATTGCGAGCGGATATAGATAAAAAAAATCACAAATGTAAATTCAATCATTTCATATAATAAACATTTCCAAAGCAAGTCGTATAAAAGAAAATACTTCATATTGTCAATTTTACAATATTCATGATAAAAAAAAGAATTTAAATTTTCAATGTGAGCCGCATTTTTCTCATAAAATATAATATTCTGTTGTGATTTTTGCGAGAGACTCACTTATATGCAACCAAAGATGAATTAATGCATTTTATTTTTGATCATGCGCGGAACTGTTATTTATTTTAAATGGTTCACAGTGAGAAATATCAAATAATTTTTAATTTATATCGTCCATACTTTCTATTATAAAATACTTTTTTTTCGTAATATTATGTACAAATAAGCGTAACACAAATTCATATCATAACCCGTGATTAATGTCTGTCATTAACTTTAACGTTCAAAAAAATCTAAATATCGGAGAAAATATAAAAAGATTTCTGCGCGATAAATCGCTGTAACACATTCTGTCCCCGCCGCGGAAGTGCTTCATTAATCAATGTGCGTTATATTATATGTGGCGAGGTTTTATATAACTCACGACATTTCATAATCGGTTGAATCGCGTGAGAAAACACAAAAATATATTTTCTATATGTATTGAATGTATTTAATTTAATTTTCGTATTTCAATTAAAAAATGGAAGTAAATATATAAAATTTAATTTTTGTTGTGTGTACATAATTTCCTTGTTCTATTTAATTGCACTGCAAACTGATTTGAATTCAGTTAAGGACGATTTTATAAAACTGAATTTTTTATTGATTTATGAATTTTAATTCAAAAACATGGATGTCTGTGATGTTTACATTCCTCGTCCACCAAATCAATCTTAAAACCAGGGTGTGGTGAGAATGATTATATAACTGTCGCCCACTGTTATCTATTTGGTAAAAGCTTAAATATACCGAACAGGTGGGTCTGGGCTCAACTCCCGGTAAGGCCGATATCAATTTTAAATCTAAGACATGGGTGTCTATGATGTCAATTCTCCCCGAATTGATCTCGAGTGACTTACAATACAAGATCTCATCGAGTTTATCTTTATCGAGATATTTCTTTCAACATAAAAATATTTGACGCATTGGTATTAGCTATAATGTCAAATATATTCTCACTCTTCCATTCTAACCTTAACTAAAAATACTACTGACAATTAATTCTCAAAAAAATAACATATGTTCCGTTAAAAGTGTACACGGTTAAAAAAAGTATTTAAATCTATTTTATTGACTAGTAAACAACAAAACGACGCATATAAAGTATTATGACGTATTATATACATATCGAGAGTAACTGTTGAATGAAAAAAGCCATTCGTTTTGCTAGCATCATTATGATATTTATTTAATAAAGCTAGATATAAAAATATGAATTAGTAAAAAAATATATATTGTGATTTAATCTTAGTTTAGCTAAGAATTAAAACGTAGTTCTATGCTCTGTAAAAGAGCTTTATAACTAAATGCACTTTGAAAGCTTTTCAACAGACAGTTTGATAATCCTTAGCTAAGTCTTGTTTGTACTTAGAACTATTAAAAGCTGCATTAAATTTTATAGCAGCATCGCGAAAAGTTTTATTTAAAAGCCGTTAGTCCACTATAATTTTTAGGATCGGTTTTAATACTCCTTAGCAAAACATAGTATTTGCATATAAATGTAAAAAGAAAAAAGTATTTTATGTTAACAGTAGGTAGTTTTGTCTTTTGAGTTAATGTTTTGTTTTCTTTCCGGGAATAATAATAAACTAGATATAGCAGTTATGAGATTTTTCGTGAAGAATTTTTTTGGTGCTTATAGAACTACCATAATGTTTGTTAAAAAAGAATTTTACATGATTTTTCATTAATGTAATATATTATCACTGTGGCAGAATTTGAAGTTTGTCGTTCAGCCATTAATTAACATGTATATTTGAAATGCCGTAAAATATTATCTAATGCTAATGAATACAATTGATTATGGGATGGGTGGTTTTATTTCCTTTAAATTGTATTATAGTATTTTGTAAAACATATTTGTATATATAAAAACGAAAAGTATTTAGAAGGGAGCAAATCTTTACTATTTTATAAAATACTTTAGAAGTCTAAAGTATTATTTTTAAATCTTTATTCTCGCTGTAAAATTCATATATTACACTGGGGCTCCTTTTTTACAGTTTAAAAAGGTATAGTTAAATAAACAATGATGGTGTATAAGTTTTCCTGTAAAAAATAATTCTAGATATAAAAAAATAAAACTATCTTTGTATATTTCATCTATTATTTAAAAAAATACTAACAAAGGTGTTCAAAGCCATGTGTTCCGGAATTCTAGTTTTTAATGTTTTTCCGATATATAAATTTACGCAAACAAAAATACTGCAGTCTATAAATCCCGGGTTTATTTAAATAATATATTCAATCCAGGATTTATATACTGAACGATTGAAGATACCGAAAGGCGAAACTCGGGTCGTTAGTGATAAAACTTGTGTGAATGCACATAATTGAACGATTTTAATTTAATATTGAAATTTCACTAAGCACCTTCAGTCGGAATGTTAAATTACAAAAGTAGATAGCTTATTCGTTAAATTTTGGTTTTCATTTTACCGATTGAAGGTCAAATACGAAAATTGTTTTTATTCAGTAAGAATAGGTTTCGGATTGTCTGGAAAGTTTTGGGCTTATAAGTGCGTATCTACTATGCAAATTTTAACCCTTTACCTTTGCTGGACTGTTGGAAGGGCAGTTACGTGAAGTGTACCTTTCAGTTCAGCCATTATATCGTAACAGGTTGGCCAACTTTCAAAAAACGAATGCAAAATTTCGAATTATCCGATTGTACGTTTTGTTTTAAAGTTTAAGCTAAGTAGTGGTCATCAATCTTTTTGGCAGATATTTTATTTTTGCAACTGTTTTGTTACTTCTAAACCAAAGACTTATTTTAATGAACTGTCTTATACAGTAAACAAAGACCAAAAAACTGTTCCAAACAAAAGCATGCGAATTAAGATATACGAGAACAACAGAGCGAAAAAGAATTACTGCTCTGTAGAAAGATTTTCTTTTGTTTCATTAAACACACTTACGAAGAAATCATGTTAGTTTTTTTAGGTAGCCAAGCTTTTGACAGCTCGCAATTACTGTACTATTTGAATGAGTTAGCAAACAACAAAAGATACATGATGACTTGAATAATTATATAACTTGAGTTGTATATTACAGGGTGGTTCATACAAAATTTATGTTAAAAAATACAATAAAATAAAATATTTTTTTGAAAAAATTGGAAGTTTTTGATAAGATCATAAAAACGATGCATGCGGTATTATTTGATATTGTTCATACTGTCGGGATTTGTTTACAACCTGGTGCCTCAAAAAGTAAAAAATTTCATGACACACATAAATGTACTTTATTCCACCGCTACTGCTTTCTATCGCTATAAAACACCGCAGGAAGGATTTGTTTTAAATATTTGTAATGAAATAAAAAAAGGAGCAAAGATGTTTCTACCTGTTTCACTCTCTCCTTCGTGCTAAGCATAGCGCAAAGCATTTTTTTTGCTAACATATTAAATTAAAAAAAACATTAAATAAAATAAATTTTGGAACCCTGTGAGGAATCTTTGTCAGGTGTTATGGCGCAACGGTTCCGTGCCGGATATCCCAGTACGAACAGCATTTTTCGATCGCTTTATCGATTTCTCTTTGAAGGCATGGGTGTTTGTGATGTCTTAAAATTCCCTCCCACCCTTCCGATTCTTCAATTACTGAGCGTAGTGAGAGCGGTTAGTTAACCACTAGTCTTCTCCAAGCCTTACCCTTCTATCCCTAATTATCTATTTGGAAAAGAGAGGCTGAGCGACTTAGTAACAAACAGTTCTCATAGGAAAACTTCTGTTGAGATACCTTCATTTTAAGGCCATATGTTCCAAATTGAGATTTGGTGGATTTGGAATTCTAAATTCATTTCATTAAAAAAATCAAAACTGACAAGAATTGAGATTAGTATTTGAAGAAAATTAATGACGATATGGATGCTTTGTAACAAACTGTAATAAATAAACGACATAGGTATAACTGGAAACAGTGAATGCGAGAACGTTTTCAAGTTCCACTCAATACTCATTTGAACCAAGTTACGTTGGTGTGGAACAAGTCAACATCCGAAGCAATATTGGAACAAACAACTCGACACTCTCCAAAATGGCAAAATTGACATTTTGGTCTCGTTTATACTGAAAGAAATAAATAACCAAGTATATATGTTAGTAAAAACACAATATTCCTTTGTATTTCATTCCACTTTATTTAATATGTCAGGACCGGTTTCGCTCATTACGAGCATCGTCAACAATTGGCATTGAAAAGAAATTACCAATTACATTAAAAGTGATTCTAAAATAACACAAAATTAAAATGTTTAACACATCTAACATATAATTAAAAAGTCATCTCAGATTAATAAATTTAGAATGGGGAGCGAAACCGGTCCTGAAATATTAAATAAAGTGGAATGAAGTACAAAGGAATATTGTGTTTTTACTAATATAATGCCTTTCCACCAAGTATTGACAGTGAACACCCTAAAGGTGAAGTATATATCTCGTCGAGTGCTTAAACTATAATTTAATCTATGCAAACTTCCAATGTGAAGCAAAAGGTATTATTACAACAGATTTTTTCTACGAAAACTACTTGTTATTTAGTTACTCAACCTCTTTTTTTTCTAAGAGAGTTTAGGGATGGAAAATATAGGGCTTAGACTAGTGGTTCGCTTATTGCTCTTGCTGGAAGGGTGAAAGGGAATTTTTAGACATTACACACATCCATACCTTGAAGCTGAAATTTATTAATCGATTGTTGTGTCCGTGGAGCAATGGTCAACTTCATTGGCTTTCGTGACAGATCTCATGGGTTAAAGCCACAGCACGGACAGCATTTAACTTTTTTTAAAAAATCTATATCTGCAATGGAAGTTTTTTAACATATATATTTTTACGAGAACTGCTTGTTACGCAGTTGCTCAATCCCTCTCTTTTTAGAGATAGAAAGGTAGTACTAGAACAAGACTAGTTGCCAGCTAATCGCTCTCGCTACTACGCTTTAGAAAAGGATTATTGGAAGGAAATTCAAGAAATCACATATATACATGCATTCGGACAAAAATTCATAAATCGATAGAAAAATCAATCTATAAAAACTGATATTCTGTGTTCTAAGTCAACAATGTTGACACTCCACAGAGCTAATTAATACACGTATAAAACTATTTTATCACTTTTAAGGTGTTCACTGTCAATACTTGGTGGAATGGCATTATAATAAAAATAATAAAAGATGTTTAGTACTTTTTCCACTTAAAATTTTATTTGATCAGGACCGGTTTCGCTCCTCGCGAGCATTATCAACTGATAAATAACAACTTATAAGTAAATTAAACAGTGCTATTTATACAAGTTAAATTGAAATAAAAAGGTGTAAGCAACTAACTACTAACAATTAAAAGGATTTACAAATTACATTATAATTACACAAAATTAAAATGCTCAACACCTATAACATACAATTAAAAAATCATCAATAAATATAAGTGGCAAATGATGTCAATTATAAACACAATTAAAATTTGGGAAATTTTTAAACAAAATGATTTTTAAACTATTTTACGTTCATGTTATTCAAAGTTTATTATTCTATTATCAATTACACACGGAACGCCCGGTTGTTTCATTTGGTATTTACTTTCATTTCATTTTTTTGCGCTTAAATTATCGTAAGGTAACCAATGGACATTATGTCTTTTGTAAAACGTTTCTTTAAAAGAAATAAACGATTGATTTTTGCGATATAATCTCACAAATAAAACAACCAAAGCTCATTTGTTACACAGCTATTTGGATCACGCGAAAATTATTGCACAATAAGAAATAATCGTTACGTCAATTGTATTGTCTATGTATTATATTAAATTTGTTTGATCATGCTGTCAAAAAAGAGCTGTCAATAAATGATTCCTAATTTGAAATAAGTCAGAAGCACGTATTAATTTTATTTGATTGTTTCGCCCAGGCAGATTTATTTATATTTATACCTTTCATAAATTGTATACCTATTAATAAAAATGTTGCCAAATAGAATAAAAAATAAAATTGTTTATCTATACATAATTTTATAAATAAATAATAGAAGTTATGAAACCAAAAGATCGGTCACACGTAGTTGGTGGATTGCTAGGTCAATGGAATAAAGACATTCTGAGAAAACGGAAACATATTATGTTTGCTATTCAGATAGGATCTGAGAAAACAATTTTACTCGATAATTAACTCTATTCAACTAGTTGATTTCAGAATCTAGATTAATTCTAGTTCATGTTCTAAGAACGGATGTAGTATCGTTGATATTCATGTATTTTGAATAGTTAATTAAATAAGTTTCAACATTGTGTGTCACATGTAACTAAAATATTTTTTTAAAACTACATTCATTTTGTAATTATTTCTTGTATTCTTACAAAATAAAAATGCAAATGATCACCGATAGAAGGTTTTCTAGCACGGCTGTGGATAGGGTATTCAATACCGGACTTTGGGATTGAACATATAAAATAAATTGGGATTCGGGATTGAGACAAATTTTGCTCGGAAATTTTGAAATCCTGGGATTTTGTAGATTTTTTTGCAGATTTCCCAAAATGAACAGCGTGAGAGCTTTTTTTAGCTCTTCCAAGTATTTTCAAATCCAAAATCCCAGGAATTTGCGTATTTCTCAAAATGATCAGCGCTAGACCGTTTTTTAAAAAAATTCTATACTTAATTTTCTGTAATTTTCTTAATCCCTAAATCTCAGGATTAGATACTTGCTGTGGAGTCGTGAAAAAAACCACGACTTCAACTCAAATTTAAAAAAGTGGCAAGATTTAATATATATCGATGCCTTAGTTTCTTAGTGATATAACTAGAAATTGGTTGTTTTGAGATATGACTGATCAAAGTTTTGACACAATTACCAACTTCGGCCAGAATGAAGTTGTCATATAAAACCTAAAATATTATATTTTTAAATATTTAATAAAAAATTGAAGATGTAAGAGACTGAAATATTAATTATAAATGTTTAATTTGTGCCATTTCTGTATTTCTTGAGTAAGAGGATAAATAATTAAATTAAATTTGCTCTAGAAAAATGAGGGTGTTTCCTGATCATTTAACTAATATATATAAATGCGTATATTGTACATACGATGCTATAATGTAAACTACATGATACAAAAACACTTTTTTTGCACCACATCCTCTCTATGCAATATGTATCGCTACGTATTCAGCGAAGCCTACATTGGCGGCTTTCAAACTTTGTAGGCTACTAACATATTTCGAAGACAAAACACGTGATGAAATCAAGATATTGATTCAAATTAAAAGTAGAATTTTATTATAATAAGGTTAAAATATTGACTTTCTTAGTCCCATAAGAGTGATAATATACAGTTGATAAACATCTAAGTATCACGCCATCGTCAGGACAAACTCTTCTGATTGTGGAAACACTTATTAACTGTAGCGTATATAATTCATTAGGAATTAACTATTTTTATTGGTTACTTATAAAATGTAAAAATTGTTAATTTTTTTCTTCTTTTTGCTATGATAGCTCTCAATGTGAATGATTGTCAATTATTGATTTCTCCATTCCACATTTTATCTCTCATGAAAGGCTTTATATATGTAGATTATAGACCGAAGTAGACGGTGGTACTATTTATTGTATATCTAAGACTTTTGCTGCTCTGACCAATGAATAAATTGGTCACTCATGACTCACAGTAATACGTAATTTAAATGTGTAAAATTAAGATAATGTTTCCATTTAATATGCATGCCATATCTGTTTTAGTACAAACTGCCGACTCATTGTGTAACGCATACAAACACATACGCTCTCTCTGTCTCCTAATGAAGCTAATTTTGAGAGATGGTTTTGAAGTCTGATATGTTTATAACACTACGTATTTATAAGGGCTGTGGAGACGTGAATAAAAAAGCGTAAGTGCAACTCTGTCGTGTAAACAAATGGTTAGACTCCGACTCCGTCATAAAAAAATTGTCCTCCGACTCCAATTCTGATAAAAAAGTATCTACTAGAAGTCTTAAATATTTCCGAAATAAAATGAATATTTTTTGTATTTTTATTAAATAAAAAAAATATGTGAACTAAAACACCTGCGACCCAAAGCTTAGAAATCACTGACGTACGTGGAAAAAGTTTAATCGTTACGAAAGAAAAAAAGACACATAAAAAAAAACTGCAACATTTGGCACACGTGCTACGGAACATGCTGCCCAAATTACATTTGACCGGCGACCACACATCGGACTAGTTGTAATCATATGCCATTATTTATTACAACACAATTATAAACGCCTTTAATGTTTTACATGCGAAACAATATATGCCGTCGATGGTCATCGTTATTTTGGTAAATATTAAAATGTGAAATAAAAAATATTTTCCCTTGGTAGATTCATTTTTCTGCGGTGGTTAATATTGGAAGTATCAATTTATTTGGAGTGTTGTAGATTAGTCACCAACAAACACTCGAATTTTACCATTTTTTTTTGCAAATATCCTATCATGTTTTTATTAAAAAGATACTGTACTAAAATGATTTTTTGGCTACAGAGGTGAAAACAATTAGGAAAAACACCTTACGGATACTGACTGTTACTACTGAACTACAATAATCAAGATTGATCATCGAATGAGTATTTCATAATGTTTTTCAAAAAAATCTAACTCCCATTCGTAGTCATTACACGTCACAACTTTCAACAGTCTACTAAAAAAGTAATGGAAAAACTATATCAGAGTACGACATAACATGAAATGGGTCTCACCTTGAAATAGAGACTCGAAGCGTAAAGAAAGACCAATAATAGCATCGATTGTATTGAGGGAGTATACATAGATGTTGAAGAAAAATAATTTGAACTGCAAGACAAGCAATCTTAAATAAAAAAAGGTGAATTGATGTTTCATGCAACACTTTCACTTGAAAGTGAAACAATAAAATCATTTCAAAACTATCTAATAATTCATATAAACGATTACTAGCAGTAAAAAATAAAATCGTTTCATTTGGAGTGAATTAATCTAATTAGCACATCTAAAAAACGTTCGGCAAAAAGTCATTATATCTAATATTTTGGTGGACTGCAGCCGCAAGTCGTAAATTAATATAGCGTTTTAATATTTGCAATAATAAGATAGTTGTGTATGTATTGCAATTAATGTTTTTCATATCGTAGAGAAACACCTTATAACAGGGGTTAAATAAATTATATAAATACACAGTTTATAACTAATAATATAGGGTTTGCAAAACCAATCTACCGGTATACCAATTATTTTATGATTACCGAATAACCGATTTTTGAAATATACACTTCAGTATATTAAAGATATTCTTTAATATAAGGCATCATTTCACATTGTCCTATTAAGTCGTCGTGTAGATTTTTGGACGATATTACTTGTACACAGGGATTGCAGAAACTACGAATATATCAATACTGGTATTGCAAATATGAAGACCTATAATACAAAAAGTATTTTAATGCAACAAAAATACAGCTAAATGGGATTGCAATACCAGGTAAGTAAATTAATATTGGAACTCCAATATTTCATAGAAAATACAAAAATGACTTACGGTTTCGTAAAATGACAAAACGTCATTGAAAAGTGAGCTTTTCGATGAGCCGAATCTTGCCAATATTGATACAATTCCAGCAGATTTAAAATATTTAAATATGTCGCGATTTTTAAAAATATTTAAAATATGGTTTCTATACATTCAAAAATTGATTTTTATTTCTTTTATTACTTAAATACCGGTATTTATATTTTAGTTTTTAAAGAAAATCATGAATACCTGGATACCGTTTTTGATATTACCGGTATTAAAATCCCTAAGTATTTTTTTAAAACTATCTTCTGTATGATAAAAAATATACTTCTCGGCAGTCCTAGAGAACCATTCATTTCCTCAGTGCAAGTTCAATGCAAAACTATGAAAGTTTGAATTTTATTTGTCTGTGGAAGGTTACCGACTATTATTTGTCACTATCTGAGTTAATTTCGCATTCAAAATTAGTAATTTTCCAAGAGGCGGAAAATACGTGCAGTGACCGGTTGTGACTTAAACAGGCCGATTATTTGTAAGTCCCTGATAGTTTGCACATGATTTACCGCCTGAAGCTTTTACGATATGCATTTACTATCGGCGATTATTTAATTTTTGGTTGCGATTTTTTGCCGACTGCATAATAAACTAACATTGTAAACGTTGAATCACACTTTACAGTGTGTGGTCTAATTAGTTTGTTTTTGAGGAGGTGTGTTATTTACGATTAATTTATCATGCCTTGTTCGTATTATAAAATTTATTGGCGTGCAATTTTAAAAGTAAGTCTATTGTTGAGATTCGACTTTGTATGATATAGTGATATCACATCAGATGATGCAATTTGCAATAGATTGGACTTATATAATAATGTCTTGGGAAAGTTTTTTTATTTGGAAGTAATCGTCATTTATAATAGATATTACACATCCAATAACAATTTTCACCCAATTTTGAAAGAAATCGTTAGATAATTTTGGATTTTAATTGTTTTAATGTTTTAATAATGATAAAAAAATCTGGTACTGGTATTTTAGCTATGCCAATTTAAAAATCGGTGACCATTTTTTCATTATTTTAATTAGTTACTTATTTTGTTTTAAAATGAGTTACGGTGTGATTTGAAAGACTTGGATTGAATGTTTTTGGTTACATAAATGAAATTGGTCACGGTGGTTTAATGGTACAAAACAGTTCTTCCCAAACTGGGGACCAGAGATTTTCTCCGGTGACCACCAAAGAACATGTTTTGTGTTCAATGGACCGTGGATTATGTTTTTAAGATTAAGCGAGCCGTTGGATGAAAAAGTTTGGTAGGCACTGTCATACAAGACTAAAGTTTCCAAATAAAAAGCAGTCCGTCAAAACCGAAATTCAGACTGAAGTATACTTGAATGCATGAAGATTCTTAAAGTCGAAACCAGTCTCGTTAGTGACAAGACGTATAGAAATAATGATTATAATTAAACATGTTTATTCCATCAAACACTTTCAGTTGAAATCCTAAATTTAACTATAGATACGATAAGCGCTTTCTACGAAACGTTAAATAAAAAATAATATAAAATACCTCAATTTGATATTATTTGAGTCTAAAAGATAAGTAGTCGGTAAGTGAGCGAACAGCATTTAGAGGCTGAGTCAAAGAGAAGATTGCGCAATAACTTCTCTATGAGTTTGAAAAGTGATTAATAAAAGTAGAAGTACCTGCTTTCAAGATGTGAAGGGAAATATTGCTTAGCAAACATGAAGCCGTACTATGAAGAGACTCTTACTTTATGCAAATAATTTTTAAGTAAACGTTGCAATATGAAATTATTTTAGCGGTTTCTGTGATGTCATTAAAATTAAGCATTATGCAATTCTGGATCCAAAAGAACTTGAATAATCAGAAACTTAATATGAGTTCATACATATTTAATTATTGACTTGATTATATAATATTATTTAATTAGGTTTTGTAAAAAAAAAAACATAACCCATTACAAAAGCCGGACGTTTCCTGTTACGGTTGTCTGTCTGATGTCAAAATTAATATTTTGCAACTATATACGTTATATATTTGAATCTTAAGATTTCCAACGTTAAAGTGGCTAATATTTTATGAAGTTTTTCTGCTGATAACTTTTCATAAACTAGATTGTGCTTTTTAACAGAATATTGAGAACATATGGATTTAACAGTATTTGAAGTTAGATCTGGGTTTATCTGATGATGCGGATGATAAAAATTCTTAATTAATTTATATAAAAGAAAAAAAAAATCTCAATATGGACATAATCGTTATCGATCTTAGCAAATTTCTCAAAAGTTTCATAGCGATGTAGGCAAACATTATAGCTCAACGATCTCTTATCTTTATAATTATTATAATAATTTTGAATTTTTAAAAACTGTATTATAAATATTTGGCATTACAGCTAATGCCAATGCGCCAAATAGGTTAATGTTGTAAGATCATACGAGAAAAACTAGATGAGAATTTATTGTTGTCACTCGAGATCAAATCGAGGTAAATTGACCAAAAACATCAAAATTCGACATTGAACTTACTGGGAATCGAACCCAGACCCATCTGGTCGGTAGAACAAGCTCTGACCAATTAGACACAGCGGGCGACTGATTATGTGACTACATACACGTCACATGATCGATTGTTAAGCAACTCAAGTTTTACAGCGAGGTGGGCAAACATTATAACCCAACGATCAACGAATAAGACTAAAACAGTTATGCTCGATGACTCTCTATAGATTTGATTTTTCTTTTAAAAAAATAATATAACTAATAAACACGTTTCTTAGATGTTATCAATATAAGGAACATAAATTTCGTATTACTAAAGAGCACCTTTCTGACGCTTTAAAAGTAGATAATGATCTCTTATTGTTTGGAGTTGAGTACGTACCTACTACCTACGCAAATAGAATTATATATTATTACAAGCAGTAATTCCAAATACGGTTCAACATCTCTAATTATTATATTCAATAATTAAACACAATCGTATTGCGTTTGAAAAACAAATTATTGGCGCGGAGTGGATTTATTATTAACACGTCAACATCCGGCGATCCAAATTAAAGCTCACGGGCACAGACATACATATTATGATAAAACCAAAAGTAAGTAACTCCTTGACCTAACCCATTCACTGCTAGTGGTTATCGATTAAAATGTTTTTTTTAACGTGAGTGTTTCGAACGGAATGTGAAAGTTGGCTTAGTTATCTGGTCTGCTTCCTGTGCGCCACGGTTCAAGAGGTTGCGCTTAAAGATAAGTATTGTAAATTGTGAGTGGATATGGTAAAAAACCATATTATTTAAAGGGCTTAAAAATATCATTCAGTTTATTAAAATTGCTTGAAAACAATTTTTTTTTCTCAAAAATGTCCGCCTTCAGTATTGTGCATACTGCTTGATTTTATTTCACATCAAAAGCTTTTTTTCATGAAAAATAAAGTAATGATTATTTTACGTAAAAAGGTAGCGACATGTATTAGGTGGTTAAATTCTGCATGATGGTTAAACTTTAATAAAAAGAGCGCTTAAAGTTTTAATTAATTTAGCCAATTCACATGTATTCAGATTATATTAAAATATCGTAGATTATAAATATTATGGTTTATGTTTAACGGATGTAGTAAAAGAAGTTTGTACTTGCAGCAATTAACTTTCAGATTAATATCTATAAATTAAATAATTTATAATTAATATTACGATTTAAATATTTGAGGAATGAGATCTACAACGTGTTTTTAATATTATGGGATTTTTGTCACTCTAGCAAATATTTAGCAATACTAATGCCAATGCGTTAAATGTTTCGAAATAAGAAAATCATATGAGACAAACTCGATGAAAAAAATAACACTCAATTCACATAAGATCGATTTTAGAAAAAAGAGTCATAACAGACACCAATGTATAAAATCTCAAATAACAATACAAAACACCTATATTTGATATTGATTTTTTTGGGAACTAAGCCCAGGTCAGCGAGATTGCTAGGACAAAGCTCTTACCAACTGGACCACAGAAAGCGATTATCCGTACACTATTCGATAAAATTAGTTGAACAACAGATTTATAATCAATTCTCGTTGGCAAACATCTGTTTATATAAGATTCATTGGTAAAAATAGACTTTTATATATATTGTGAACATTACCGACCTCTGCAAATTAGCGATATAAACTTCATAAGTAAAAACAAAATATTCCTTTGTACTTCATTCCACTTTATTTAATATGTCAGGACCGGTTTCGCTCATTACGAGCATCGTCAACTGAAGTTGACGATGACGATGATCAGTTGAAGTACAAAGGAATATTGTGTTTTTACTAATATAATGCCTTTCCACCAAATATTGACAGTGAACACCCTAAAAGTGATATAAACTTCGCTTAGGTATCAAATAGTTTTGAGATCAAGTCCGTGAACAAAAATGTTATTTTTTTCCCAATTTACCGTTTTCGCATGTTTCGGACACGAAATTTGTAATTTGTTATGTTTTATTTCCGAGTTGACATTTAAAATTGTGTGGTTCTTGGACGAAATTGAAACGAACGCAAAGCGGCACGAAAATATCAAACGGTAGTCGCCGCTATCGAGTATCCTACGTGACAAATGGCACGCGGCGCGCGGTGCAAGGCGGTGCGGAGCTTTAGCAATGGGATCAGTTGGTTTGATATTTTTACGAAAAGTGGCTGTGGCTGTGTAAATGTAATTTCATCATATCATATGTAATTCTACATAAACGTGTATTTTTAAATACATATTATTACTTCCACATCCTTGATATACTATAGTTGTTTCTATAAAATTTTATATTTTAATTTTGAATTTTCAAGTAAAAAAAAAACAGTTATGACTAATGAAAGTGCAATGCTGATTGGTGACAGTAGAGCGAATTGTAAGTACGTAGGACAGCAGTGCCGCTTCATATTGAATCGCATCGCTCGGCTCTATATCGCTTCAAACCGCGTCGCAATCGCGTTTGCATCGACTTCACTCACGTAATTCGCAGAATAACTGTGAAAACATAAATATTTCATATTTAAATGATAATTAAAAATAAATAATAATTTAAATTTCTCTCAGTATTAACACTCCCTCTAGATATCTGCACTTAATTTTTAGCATAACATAATCTATGATTTTTGAAGCGAAAAAATGCAACAGAATTTTCAACTGCTCTATTTTCAACAAATTCTTAACAATTTCTACAAGCCGACTGCTACATATTTGCGTGACCATTTTTCTATAAAACCAGTTATATTATATGTCATACATAACATTACATACACTATAAAGTATAGCCTGAGACGGTCATAAAAGACGAATTATATATTTTAAACTTTTAAATAAGAGTAATTGAGTTACATAGCCTGAGGTACGTTCTTTATAACATCCTTTGCGATAATGTCATTGCGAAATGCATATGCTTTTGAAGCAATGTTTATGAGAGTAATTATTGTAAGAAGTAGATATGTTACATATTGCATATGTACAACAAGACTTAATTTGCTTTAGATTTTTTGCTGATGTTTAAAATATAATTGATACTGGTGTTCAATTAAATTAAAGGCACCCAATGAAATTTAAAAAAGTAACAGTCAAAATTTATCTTTTCTTCTCCACTATTAATACATTCAAGAATACGAAGTACCTGTCTCTAGAACAGGGTTTCCCGAACGTTTTCTGCAATAAAGAACTTCGTAAAATTCAGATTTAAAAGCACTTCTTATTTATTTAAAAATTATGTTTAATTATGTCATATACACATATAATAATAAAACTCTTAGTGATTGAGAAGATTTTGAGTATTTGAATCGCAAGTCTTATTAACCAAGTGATATCACGCACAATATTGATTAGTTGAATTCTTATATCTGGTTATTTAACGGCTGATCTTTGTATTTTTGTTTTAAATCAGAATCACTTATCAAGTCAATTCATTTGACATAACCACTTGTGCTTAACTTTATTGGTATACCTGACACAGAAAATATATTCCGAATCCAAAAATCATCCTTACTTATATTTTCGAAAAAAATAGTTTTTTCAATTTAAGTGTTCCGCGGAACATATCATGGTTTGTGAAACCCTGCTCTTAAGCATTGCAAAATTTTACTTCGTTGCCGATTGATATGGATATTATTAGTGACCCACTTAATGCTTTGTGTTTACGTCTTAATTTCGTCTCAAAAGTACTACTTTTTCTATTAAATAAATAAAAAAATCTGTTCTATTTAATTCACACATTTTTTTGGTTTTTTTTTAATAAAAAAAATCGATTTCTATTCGTAGGCATGGTTTGTGTTTGTGATACCTACACATTTCCTTTGAAACTTCCAATCTTAAAATAACGCAGCGTAGCGATAGCGAATAAGCCAACCACTTGTCCTTTCCTGCCCCTATCCTTCTATCCCTCCTCTTTTCGAAAAAAATAGATGTTAAGCGTAACTGAGTAACAAACAGTTCTCGTAGAGAAAAATTTGTTGAGGCCATATGCTCCATATTAAGAGCGGACATCCTAGTTATAATGTGCAATTATAATTATTATATATATCTAGTTTTAAATTACAATATTTTAGATAATATGTTGTATTTTTTCGGCCGCCTGTGTGGTCGAGTGGTCAACATCGTTGGCTACCGCTACGGAGGGGACAGGTTCGAATCCCAGTACGGGCAGTTTTATAAATTGATTTTCAATCGATTTATGAATTTCTGTTCAAAGGCATGGAAGTATATGATGTCTTGAATTCCCCTCTCCCACCCATCCTATCCTATGAACGGGGCGTATCATGTGCGATTAGCTAACCACTAGTCCTGTCCTAGCCCTCTTCTTCTATTCCTACTCTCTTTGAAAAAGAGAGGTTGAGCAACTGAGTAACAAGCAGTTCTTGTAGAAACATTTCTGTTGAGATAAACTCCATTAGGAGCCCATATGCTCCATATTGGGAGCGGACTATACCACCAACTATAAAAATATGCGTCTTTAAACAGTCAATGTAATTAAAATATATCGGGAATGTTAATCCTCATACATTTTAGATATGATGTTCTTTTTAGAACCAATACATACATTTCTGACATTTATAGAAGCTTATTGAAGAATCACTTTGTATTCGGTTGCTCATATTTATTGTGTGCCATAATTGTCGTGTGTTATGCAAAGAATTCTTGGAATCGGAATACGACATTAATTTATAATTACAGAAATAATTTTGCCAGATGAATTGCAGTAAAAAGGAAAGGTGAGAGGAGAGATGGCATGCCGATAAGGAGAATGAGCCAAATCAAGTGAGGCACACCTCTCATTATACCACCAGGTGAAAGATAGAGTGGACGAGGAGGCGTTAATAAGTATGATGAAATTGTATGAAACAAGTGAAGAGAGCTATTTTTTGAATTCATAATAAGTTGATGTACGTTGAAAAATATGGTTTGAATATATTAAAATTATAAAATACTAGCCGGTTCCCAGCAAGCGTTGCATTGTCACCCAAAAAAAGATTTTTGTTTTTTTTTTAAATTTTGTTTATTGAAGTGCATGTTTTCTTTTTCTGTCAGTTTGACGTTCGAAGTTTGTCTATGGTATGGGTCTACGATTGTCTATGGTACGACACATAACCTTCACGCAAGTGCAAGCATACGTTGCCAAAATGAACTGTATAGCAGACATACAAACATTAATATCTATATATAAGACCTACTGTGAGTTAACTTTACTGTACTTAAAACCTTTTCGAAAGTGCAAGCAAAAAGTTTGTCAAAGTTTTATTGCAATCGGATGAGCGGTGTGGCAACGCATAAAGTACGAACATAGAAACATTTTTTTTTTTATATATTAGATATATTAGTATTATTGACTACGATTTAATTCGGAGGTGACTTAAAGGAAGTTCATTTTTAGTAAAAAATAAATTTTATTACTTTGTTACTTCACAATATGTGTTAAAAATGAAACACGTGTTTTGCCTCTTTAATAAAAATCGACAGATAGAAGATTTGTTCATTTGTAAACCTTGCAGTATTCTGTTTGAGGATGCTTCATAAAGAGGCAAATATGTGACACAATATGTGGAGTGATAAAGTAAATAATAAAAAAGCGAAAATAAATTTAAATGAATTCTAGATGTCAAATTATTTTCAAGTAACATTTGGAATAAACGTTCGTCTTATTATAAGTTTTTGCAATAAAACATCTGAATAACTCAATTGAAACAAATACAGTTATGCATATGGTAGAATTTAAATGGTAATCTATATCAGTGTTCCTCAACGAGGGGCCACAGCATGTTCCATATTTATTTTGGGTGGGCCACGGGCAAATTTCGTGAAATTCGTAAATTGGTGTGTTTAAGAATAGTGTGTGTCTCATAAAAAAGGTCTACAGCGTTACTTTTGGGATATCCTGGGTTAATTTCTGAGCATATGGATTCGAAATTCTCGAGAAAGCTAAAAAAATATCTCACGGCGTTCATTTTAGGAAATCCGTTCGAAAGGAGCCACGGCCACAAAAATGTTGAGAAACTATAATCTAAATATAAATATTATGTTAATATTCACGCGAGAGTTTTAATTTAAAAACAGTTGTTACATTTTAGATATTAGAGATAAATCTGAGACTTTCGATAACTCTCTGAGTACCCCTCTGAAAATGGAGTAGCGGCGTCAGTCTTGGAACACCTGCAATTCTGTAAATTTGTGCGGACGTGCCATTACAATCAAGAAGTGTCGTTGAACTTGCTGATCTCGATTTCATCATTTCATTATACCATAAAAAAATGAATTTGTTACTCATGTAACCAATTTAGTTATTATCCGAAGTGAGTGTGTGCTAATCTCTAAATGTGTTAAAAATGGATTGTATACATTCTTTATGTCCTGTCAATTGAATTTTGGCAACTTTCTCGAAACAGTGAATATGTTGAAAGTAAAATGTGTTCAGCGTAAAATCTCTTTTAGAATTATTGAATTGTCTAAGATTCCATATTAATATATTTAAAACTAAAAAGCTTTAACGCAGAACAACCATAGGCCATCGTGACTAAGGCATCTAATCCCGGAACTTCTGTAATCCCGGGATCCCAGAATTGAACATTCACCATAACATAATTTGGGATTGAGAATTTTTTTATTCGGCGATTTTGAAATCTTAAGATTTTTCATAAAGAAGTAATAGATTAGTGAATGTTTTGTATTTTCTAAAGATATGCTTTTTGGAGAGAAACGTAAAAAAAAGAAAGTATTTTGTGTGTCTTTATATTTTTATAAATAAACAAAATAAAAAGGTTTGTATTTAATTTATCCTGTTATTTTAAAAGTCGGTTTTTGTATAAGCCTTAATATATACATACGTAGCTTATGATTGTTGTTATAATATTTGTTTACCGACTGTTAAATAATGCATTTATTCTTACTTATTTAAAAAAAAAATGCAATTCTAGTGTGGCATATATCGTTCTGGTTTTCGAATGGCCAATACTATACAAAATGCATGTTTTATGTTTACTTTCACAACACATACTATAGTGATAGAGCATCAGCATAGTGGGCGCAAAGAAGGCGTGCAATTTTTTTTTTAAAAGAAACGAGTGGCCGAAAAACAGACAGAATAAAAAAAGATTATTGTTTGGACATATAACCAACTATTCAGCGCCCGATAAACACGTGATTAAAAAAATCAGTCATGATTGAAAACGCTTAGAATATATTTATGCTTTTCATATGTATTATAACATACTAATAACACATAATAGAAAGTGAATCTTTGCTGTTTCAATGATATGCTGAATAAACATAAGTCAAATACAATTTTAATTAATTGAATTGACTATGTACGCGGTTGAACTGACAGCCGCTGTAGTATTCAATAACACTGTTAAATTATTTGCTATTTTATATAGCCATATAATATTTCAGTTTTTTTTTTAATTTTGTTTTTTTTTAATCCATGTCTGCTCAAAATGTAGTGCATATGGCCTCTAATGGAGGTACTTTAACAGTATTTTTTTAAATACGAGAACTGATTGTTAATCAACACTTCAAAATTTCTTTTTTCGATGAGAGTAAGGATATAAAGTATACCGTTAGGACAGGATAAGTTGTTAGTTAGTCACTTTCGCTACACTCCGTTACTTTAAGATTGATGAGTAAGATGGGTGGAAGGGAATTTTTGAACATCCCACATCCTTGCATTCTTATAGAAATCGATAAGTCGAGCCCGTAGCGTAGTGGTTAACATAGTTGGCTCTGCTACTCCATCGGTTGTAATATTGGGAATGGCTTGTGCTTCGGCTTTTAAAGAAGCATCGTCAGACTTTAGAAGTGGATTAAATAAGGCATCTATTAAAATCTTCATTAAAAATAAACATATTCTGAATCTAGTCAATGTATTATATTACAATGTATGATATTTCCACAAACCGATGAAAGTTGACGCGATGAATTCGATACAAAAACCGTTCTATGTTTCATATGATTTTTTACTTATTTTTCGATTGATTGATAAGAATAACATGTCAAAATTATAATTCAAATCAGTTTTTTGCTTGCGAATAAAATACAATTTATATTATCTATATGTTTTAACATACGTATATAGTTCCATAATGCAGTCACGAAACTATCTTCTCTTACTTTTAAATTGTTAACACATAATTATAATAGTAACAAAATTTCACATTTATATGTAATACTATTTTTAATCACAACCAAAAAAACGATGAATTATGTAGGCATAATAACTCTGAGATAAACCAGATCTATAAATCATAATTGTAAAAAAGTGTTTTTACAATGAATCACTTCCTCTTTAAACCGTTCTAAATCAATGTTAAATAGATTGATTTTTCTCTACAATTATTGTTAATTACTTACATGTGTGATTTATGATAACTTTTTTAGTGTTTTAAAAAACATTAAACTGATGATTACTAGGCCTAAATATCGTTAAATTTCTACTGATAGCTTCCGCAAAAGAAAGTATAATTTTCAGAAAAATAAGATTTATTAGATTATGTATATTGCTTACGTGATCTGATAATGAGTGTTAGCATTGGATCTGATTTGGCATATTTGTACTGAATTATAAATGAAACAATATTACTGTTATTCTTCAATGTTTATTTGAAATTATTCTAAAAGAAAAGTTTAAATTGATAAATATGGTTTTTTAATATCTGCTAATATGTTTCTAGTCGCATAGTATTATTAAAAAAAAAATAAACCAAAATATCCGTTTTAATTTTTTGTATTAATTCCAAGGAATTTATTTTAAAATTACGACCGGTTTTGTATTAAAATTTCAATTTAGAGTAGTAAATTTTTGTTGGCTCTAATGAAACAAGTTAGGGTCTGCAATACCGTGATCTCGACCAATTTTGAGAACCCGTAATCCCGGGATTGTGTTAGTACTAATCTCGGAAATTCAGGATTCACTATAAAAAGTGCAAAATCTGTTAAATCCGCTAAAAAGTATTCTTCGCGTCATAGACAGTCAGGCAGGAAGACTTTTAGAGTTTTTGAAAGAACGGAGATAAAAATACTGTATCACATTATTCAGCGATGAGTTAGCGAGCTAAAAAAACGAAAAGATGTTCGACTTTATTTCCAGTGAAAAATTAAAGTTTCCCAGAGATCAATCCTGGGACCCTAAGAGCCAAAATCCCGAAATAATTGAGAACACCAAAATTCGCCAAGAATCTTAAACAATTGTGGCACAATTTTATGGTGAATAATCAATCCGGAGATCATAAAAAGTGTCCGAGATTGGATGCCCTACCTACAATATAAAGTGACACTGACTTGGCTGAGTCACTTTTTTGATACTAGACGCCTGTCTTATTCAAAAGACTTGGAGTGTGAGTCAAATAAAATTAATCTAAGAAATAATATTTATTTTTCTATCGTTGGCACAAATTCATTAATAGAAGCGTGAAATTAAAGTATTAGTCATTTGAACTAACAAATCAATAATTGGTATCTAAGCGCCGTTGTATTTTATATATATTATAATACAAGCTAATAGTGTCTGGCTTGTAAGACATTGGCCCCATACAAAGAGTCAGTATTTTATCACTGGATAAATCAGTATGACCGCAATATTTTAGATTTAACCAAAGGAAATTGCATCTTTTGTGTTTGCAACGTTAATTATTATTTAAATAAAAAATAGCTGTACCATTCTCAGAACTGAATACGGTATATTATTATTATAATAGATTTAAACTCATTCACTTTTACTTACCATTTTAAAAATAAAAAACTTTGCATAGTGATCTGGAAGTTGGCAACCAGAGGCCCGTGGGCACTTTGGTACTAGCATTTTTAAGGAGACCGCCAAAGTATATATATATATATGTATACACATTTTAAAATGTTATAATTCTGGTTTATAATAAGAGTGGTTTATTAGTCACAGTGTGGCTTGCCTTTTTTGAATTACTTTTAACCCGCGTGACGTCTAGTCTGCTCTGAAAAGTAAAAATACAACTATTAAAAGATCAATGGTTTAAGGAATCGAATTTCCGATTACGTGCCTGATTATGACAGAGTATGTAATTATCTGCAATGTCAAATATCACATTGTTTTAAAGTATTTATGTTTATATTTATAAACATAAATACTATACTTACTATGGATCTATTTAGATCCATAGTAAGTTTGTGTAAATTATTATTGAATATTGTAAAAAATCGTTGTTTGTTTTGTATATTCGTCGGCTTAATTCTAACATCAGTCAGTGTCCAGAAGTCTAAAACTTTAAGTTAAGTTTAAAACTGAATATTTCAACTTACAGAAACGAATTCTTTTTTGTAGAAGAAGAATATTTAAATATTACTTATTATACTTACTTTATGATCTCCTTTTACTTGCAAATTTGGATATTAAACAAATTAAATAGATGCGTTGATATGCTTTTTAAACGAAATCACAAAAGCATGAAATTCTAAAAAAATAACTTAAGTGATGTTAAAATTAAGCCGACATATAAATGTTTAAAGATACATACAAAGATATTATTAAATATATTTTTAGGTTAATTAAACTTTAAAAAAAAAATATGCTCACAACACACATATTTAACACAATTAAAATATAACGCCCTTCGCTAAAATTCATTTTGAGTGCCCGCTTAGTAAAAAGATTACTGACATCTGTTGTTTACAAAATTAGTAGAAAAAGTTTAATTTTATAATTTCCGGTAGATTCGTTTGTTTTTTGTAATAATGCAACAATATCATATTTATAATCCAATTAAAATTTTGATTAAGAAGTCGTGGATGGATCGCAGAATCAAATCTTCAAATAAGTCGATTGCAACATAAAAATAACTTGGCTATCTTTGTGATATAAAAATAAATTGAAAATCGTTTTGTTTCATTCATTTCTAAAATATCATCTATTCGTTAATTATTTTATAAGAAAGAGTAATCAAAATTGTAAGCGCTACATAAAAAAAAACTCACAAAGGTTTAAAGCAGGTAATACGGTGATCATTAACGCGTTATAAGTCATGTTATTAAAGGGTCTAGATAATTTTGCAGTGACCTAAAATCACTTATAATAATGGGTTTATAAAGCATAATTAATCATGTATGAGGTGTATTTTTTTCAATAATTAGTATTGCAGTAAAATAATTAGTTCTTTTATAAAATACAACAAGAATTATTACAATGATTAGGAACTGGTTTTATAAATGATAAAGTGAAACTTGTTAAGATTTTTTACAAAAATAATTCTGTAACTTGTTATTAAATTGCTTTAAAAAACATTTTGTTTGATAAAGCTGTATTGGGTATATAATTGGGCCATCGAAAGGTGAAGTGAACCAACTAGTAAAATGCTAAAACTTTTTTCTTGGACTTATAAGTACAATCACGTCTTTATTTGGTGTTTGGTTGATTGAATATTTTTTTTTTACCGAGATAACACTATTGCAATGTATATTAACTGAGGTTACTTCACTTTTACGATACTTTAAGACGAGTATAATATTATAACGCATCTAAATATTTTTTTTCTAAAAGAACACTTAGCTCACTTTACCTCTAATGGGCACATATTATGTACTGTAGTTTTTTATTAGTCAAAATTGAAATTTTAAATAATAAATTACTGTGTTGATGACAAGTAAAAAATAACAACTATGTAGGTGATCAAATACTGTTTATAAATTCACATAAACTGCCTAGTAATTATACTAAATAAGGATGTTAGAAAATTATCGTTCGCGGCGAGTTGCGTTTGTATCAGTGACGACTCGTGGTTTTTTATGATGTTGATAATAGATACTAAAGAGAAAATAAAATTCAGCATATCGACATCAGAGAACTGCTGAAAAACTCGTCATTGAATTAAGTGAAATCGTTCACTAATATCAACGATTTTATAAAATATTTTTTTTGTATACATTCGCGAAACTTTAGCGAGGATGTGTAACATGTGACAATGTTTTCTTGGTCTACGAAATAATAACGGTTTCTATTCACTCGCTTGCTTGAATCACTCTTCGGATCGCTCGGCCAAATCCCGTGCATCACGTTTTGATTGTTTTGTATTCGGCCGAGTTCACTCTCTCAGCCACGTTCTCAGTTGGTCTAAATGAGACATAAAGGGATGCAAACAAGGCTGATGTTTAGACATTGACACTTGCTACAACCCGTTTTTATGTTAATAATATGGTATACGGGGATTGGAGGACATATTTATGAATCGATTAGTAAATCAGCATATCGACTGTAGGTCGACAAAAAGACGTACTCTACAGTTTATTCAAAACAGATTTTTTTTTCAATAATCATAATTTATACAGCTTAATAAAACGTTCTTGTCGCCTGCTGTGGCCCTGTTGGTTAGAGCTTACTCTACCGATCACGCAGGTCTGAGTTCGATTCCCGGTCTGATCACAGTGAATTTGAGAATTATTCAATTCAAAGTTTTGATCAAAGACTGGGTATTTGTGATGTCAATTCACATCATTTCCTCTCCTCCCATCCTTTTAAACCTATAATAACTGGGTGTAGCAGAAGCGATTAGCCAACCACTAGTCCTGTTCTAGCCTTATCCTTCTGTCCCTACTACTCAATTTGAAAAAAGTGAGGTTGAGCGACAGAGTAACAAACAGTTCTTGTAGAAAAACTTCGGTTGAGATACCTCCATTAGGAGGCCATATGCTCCACATTGGGAGCGGACATGGATTAAAAAAAAAATAAAAAAAATAAACGTTCTATCAAAAGTCTTGTTAAAATTTCGACCATAAAAAATGACGCGCGAAAAGTTTTTATTATACAATTTATTTAAATAATATTACAAATCATCAATTAAATCAATAAAACAAATACTTAAATAAGTCTTTCTGCACTATGTATATTTCGTATTTTGAGTTTGGCCTAAAATAATCAATCAACGTTTTTTGTGCCTCCTTTAAAATTTGTTATGGGTGGATAACCTTCTTTTGTCTTTAAACAGTGGATTAAAAAAATGACAATTCAAAGAATTGAACTTCGCAATCGAAGGTAACGGTGTTCTCCTCTGAAGATTAATTTATTTCTGTATACAAATATTTATTTTCCTTATTATACCCTACCCTCCCCTGATATTTCCTTTTTATATCGCAATAATGGCTGTTCTAATATGCTTGAAATTGTGATAATAAGTGTAATTAAAAACTTAACATGCAATCATCATAAGAAAATATTAAAACTTACGATTATACGACTAGCGGACTAGCAATAGAGTGAGTGAGTTTTCCGTTTAACATTTTAGTCATTATGTAATCTTGTAAGAGTGGCAAACACAACTTAAACACGGTTTATAAAATAACACGATGGAAAAAATAAAATTGCTCGCGAATTAAGACAAACTCTGCGATAAATTAATATAATTACTACCACGCTGGTTATAATAAACACATCATCATTTGCATGGCTTGAAGATCCAGTGGTGGGCATCAACTACTGAGGTATTTTATAGTAAAAATCGACACTACAAATATTAATACCGGTATAAAAAAACATAAAGCAAAAAAATACGACCAATTAAGACCTTTTAAGGTGTTCACTGTCAATACTTGGTGGAATGACATTATAATAAAAATAATAAAAGATTTTTGGTACTTTTTCCACATAAATTTATTTTATTTTAATTAAGACCTTAATACCGAACAAGTAAATCAGTATCGTATTTCGATATTTCATATAAAATATTTATAATCATTGGAAGATTTTCACAAGTTACGGTTTGTTAAAATAATAACACACTATTAAAAAAATGTTGTCAAATTGGGAACCGGTCAATTTTTACAACACTATATTTTAATTCAAAACGAACAATTGAATTAATATATGTGATGATTTCTTTACAGTCAAAATTTCGGCGTAGTTCATTTTCTATACCGAAATACCAATACACCTGCATTTCTTAAATCTGTATTTCGAAACACTTTATTTTATTCGATAATTTTAAGTATATTTATTTATTTATGAAGACGCAATCGCGGCACACTAAACTTGGTTACTCAAGAATGAGACCAACAAAAATGTACTAATTCTACCTGTAAATTCCATATTCATGATTATTAGAGTTCATTTTCCTTTGCAATGGATTGTATAAAATTTACTCAAAATCCTAAAACTTTTTGGTATCAAAATTGGGAGTAATTTGCCGAAAAAAATTTCATTTCAAAACCCCAACATGAAATTTTATGAATATGCCAGGAAATAAAACGAATTTTATACTTGCTACATGGTACTAAAAGAAAGTTTTCGGTCTTTGGGAAACTTCTTTCCATTTAAACTTTTAAATAAGTGCAATCCAAAACGGTTTTCCAAAGCTCGCATAACCTCACTTTAACTTGCGAGTTATAAGTCGCAAGCTATCCGAAAGCTGCTTCGTGCTTAAATCCTCGCTGCCTGAACATATCCTTAAACGGTAAAAGTTCTTTAATTCCTTCCTCTATTGTTATTTCGCTAATGCTACTTGGGCCTGGTAGTTATAAAAAAATCCATTATTCTGAAACAAATAAAAAAATATTGACGTTTTTAAAATACACAAGTTTACAGAGGTCATCAAAATAATGAATATAAATTATTTTGGCAATGAGAATAATAGTTTTTCATAAATCTTGATTTCAAAATCTGTATGTTTAGTTAAAATATTGTAAAAAAATAACTGTTGCATGAATATGTCTAATGTTTTAGATTCTTCCAATCCCACACATTATACGCTTCATGAAAATGAGGCAAAAAATAGTGATTACGGATTTTTTTTTGAGAAAGATACTAGTGTTTTCTTTGCTACAAAACGGCATTTTTTAAATTGTACAAGGCATAAAATGTTAATTTATTTCGTTCAAAAATAAATAAAGAAAAATTTACTGTTATTTATTTTTTTAATGTTTCGAATTAAGCACTACAGATTTAACTAACGAGGCTATCTTTGATCCCCCGAGTGTTCTTATGTTTCAAGCAAAAATATTATTGGTCTTAAATTAAGAAATTATTAATTAATTAATTAAATACAAACTAAATACCATCGTTTTAGACCCAATAAACTATTAAATTAAATAAATATAAGCAAAATAAAATTGTAGATACCAGATACCAGAACCAACCAGGCTTAAAATATTTCGTAAATACATTGCTACTCATTTTTTTATTCGATTATATTGAATTTTGAAACAAATACATTTCTCACTAAGCTTAAAATTGTACGTTAAATATGCAGTTATATCGCTTTTTGATACTAGACTCTTTCTTCATTTGTATAATTCTATTCATATTTTTTTTTATCAATTGTTTGTTGACTCAGTTTGTTATGAGTTTTACTTAATTTTGTAAAAATAACCCTGCACTTTATTTATTTATTAGTTGATAATGTTTGCAATAAGTCGAACCAGTTTTTCATCATTAATAAATAATGCAGAACTGGTAGAAAACTTTTTTTACTTTTATAGTAACTTAACAATATTATTTGAAACAGTTGTATTCCTTATGTATTTTTTCTACTGTAATATTGTTGTGTTTGTTATGTGAAGGTTATAGTGAAAGTGAAAATAACTCATAGTAAAAAAAAGTCCTCTTTGAATGAAAAACTAAATAAAAGACTTCCATGTAGATACTATGGTTAGTTTAAATGTAATTCTATCACGATTTTATTTTACAAGTTTGTAGGATTTGAAATTTGTTAAATTAAAGATAGTTTTTTGAAAGCGAACTACGAATGTTTTTCGGTTGAATTGGATGGATTTAGAAAGGATTTTGTATTGGAAAAAATCAGATTTTCATAAAACCGCCTGTTTCAAAAAAAAGAAACGCGAACTCGAAAATATTACATGATGCTACATTTTTCAAGCCAGTTTTAAAATATCTGTTCAACTTCTAACAATCAGGTTTACGAAAAATTGGTTGCAGAAGTTTTAATACTGATAATTTTTTGCAAAAATGTCCCCAATGACCTTTTTAAATAGAATGTGTTTTTAAAATCCATGTCTGCTCCCAAATTGCAGCATATCTAATGATTTTTTTTGATATAAGTTTTTGATATAAATACATACAAAAATATCAGTAAAAAATGAACAGTACTCTTATCAAACTGTATTAAATTTGCAAAACACTTTTTTTTTAAATTAAAAAATGGTTTTTCTGTTGAATGGGTCAACGAATGTTTTTTTTTAAATATTGTTTACAAAGAATTTAATTATTCGTTTACTGGAAAAATATTTTGCTTCGGTCCATCGCCTACGAGGTCGAGTGGTAAACGTTGTCGGCTTCGGCGGAGGTCACGGGTTCGAATCCCGTACGGACAGTTTTATAAAATTGATTTATGAATTTCTGTTCGAAGACATGGATGTAAGTGATGTCTTAAATTCCCTCCTCCCAACCATCCTATCCTATGAACGAGGCATAGCGAGAGCGATTAGCTAATCACTAATCCTAGCCCAATCCTTCTATTCCTACTCTCTATGGAAAAGAGAAGTTGGGCAACTGAGTAACAAGCATTATGAGTCCAAATGCTTCACATTGGGAGTGGACATGGTAAAAAAATATGGTAAACGGAATTTCTTTAATACAGCAGAGGGAACGGGATAGTACACCCTCATACACCCTCTCCAATACAGAACTGCTATTGATATTTACACAATTCTTGTGTTTAGGGAATCGATTTATTTAGATCACCAACTTAAAAAGCAGATATCCCTTTTTTGTGTTACGCACTATTTTAACAAGCCCCCCACAAGCCGAAACAAAACGAAATACTCCATAAAGGTTCACTAAAGTTTTAAACGAAAAACTATCACGGCCAATAGCGGAACTAAAACACTTACCCTATTTTCTCGTGCTGAAACATTTTTCCTGGACAAGGGAAAAACAAAACAATGACACTCAAAGGGTGGAACAGGTGGAGCGATGGAGAAACCACGTGATCACGGAAGTCCTGAAAAGTAAGCGATGACCGGGTTGATTTACGACAGTTTTTCGTGCTTTACAATTATTCTAAAGTAAGTTCTAAGATGAAACGGAGGAAAGTTGTACCTAAATTCTGAAGGCCGCTTGTGTTTTAGTCCGTAACTGGTAATAATTTGCATGCATATATTTACTAGACCAGGGATGGATAACTTTTTCATTTCTAAAAGCCATATTCATTTCTCTGATTCAACATAATGCCGCAGTAAAGAAAACGTTAACACCCCCCTCTTTTTTAGTCTGTTGAACATATAATGGGTTGATTACGCTCTTTTTCCAAACACTTGGGTATAACTTTTTGATCAAAGTGAATATTTTGATCAAGCCAAAAGGCCGCATCAGAGTAGCCAAGAAGGCGCATGTGGTCTTAAGGCCGCAGGTTCCCCACGACTGAACTAGATAAATAAAGCATGCATTTAGTTAAAAAAACTCATATTTTAATTTAATTTCTGGCATACATATAAACATCATTATTTATACAATATAAGATATTAATTTAACTCCCGATTAAAAAATCATACGGGGTCCACGTGAAACAAACGATAACAAATTAAATCACTAAAATGCACATGCTCTAAAAAATATCAGACGGATGAGATAACGCTCTAAAAAAAGTTTCACTGATGCCTTAGGCAATATTGAACAATTATTGACTTAAAACGCAATTTCGTGATTTAAGTTCTTTTGTCGATAGTTGTTGTCAAATTTTGTGATACAACACACAAAAATTTAAAGACATATTATAGAAATGGATAATGATTATGTGATAAAAATATTACATGCTATTCAATTAGAAACTAAGCAGCTAGTATAATTAAACATGTTATATTTTTTTGTATAATTATAATTTGAAAGTCACATATTGTATCGATGAGAGTTGACATTATTTAAGAATCAACATATTGCATATAACAAGAGTTATTATTCGTCAAAGTAAAAATTTAAATATAGTAGAGAATATCAGGCATTAAGCTGAGCGATGATTGTCACTGTCTTTAATTGTGGTTTTTGTACGAATGAATCCCAGGATGGAAACATTTTTAAATAGGTTTTTAGTACTGTGTTCAAATGAGTGTAGTTATGATGTATAAAATTATGTTTGAGCACATAAGTTTTAGCGAAAGATAAAGGCTCACTACAAGCCCTGTCCTAACCCTATATTTTGATAGTTACTTTCTACAAAAAAGAGGTATCGATTGATTAACTTTGTTCTGCATTGGGAGCGAATATAGAATAATAAAATAATAAAAGAATATACGCAAGTTTTGCGTTAATTATTTTATTTGTGTCCCGTTTTAGGTTATATGTAAGATAATAAATAATAACGGAAAAAAATCATGGTACGAAATATAAATCCATAAAGTAAAAAAAAAACATTATTTTAATCTCGGGGCATTCCCACATTACGTGACTGGAATCCTACTAATTATCGTAAAATATTTATTTATAGCGTAGACAAAAATGTTATTCCTTAATTTAAGGTTCACAACCTTTACATTAGTGCGTTTCCTCTCAATGACGGTGACCAGTTATTATATGTATATGATTATAAAAAAAACTATTTTAACATTTAATACTATTACAGATAATTGTTCACATTTCGTCACACAATTCTTTGATTTCTGTGAAAGCATACTTAAAATTATTTCTCTAGAAATATGGTATTTAATTAAGCCACCGTTATTAACCTAGTCTTTGCACATTCAGAACTCGCGCTATTTACAGGGGTTTTCTCCTTACGTTATACAGGGTTGATATAAATAATATTACTTTTAAATAATAATTAGTTTTAAACAATTAACACAGTAAAAGATAGGTAAGAGTTATAAGAGAAACAAAAACATAAATTGTGTGAAAATATAAGAGTATAAAAAAAATCATTTTTATTCTTAAAAAATACATTTAAAAAATAAAACACTTTTATGTACTAATTTAACATTTATATAAAATTATCAGGACCTTTTTCGTTCACCGCGGGTGATTTCAACTGTTGTTCGTGATAAGCAAAACCAGTCCTAATACAGTGGAACCCCCAACTACACTACCCCGAATTACGCGCTGGCTTGAAATATTCGCCGCAAATCCCCCAATTGCACGGCCGCATTCCACTGTCGTTACTTCGAGACGGTCGTCTATACTGCGCATACAGTCAAATGTTGGCTAGCGTCTGTGTATTCAACACGTGCCAGGCTATACGCGCATAGCTGGTCGCCTGTCTGTGTGCCGGATATTTACTACTACAAAATTGCATTTTACGCGGAAAAAAACCAAATCCCTAATTTTGTATTAGATTCACACCCCCAATTACGCTACCCCCAATTAAACGGTCCCGACTATAGTTTAAATGGGGGTTTTACTGTACTATTAAATAAATGAAGAATAAGTAATTTTCCCCACATTAGCTCCTAGGCCACTTTATATATGACTTTATTCCCCTATCCTTCAGATAATAAGTAGATACCTCCAGTTTTCTTTTATAAAATAGTTGATTTATTGATTTGTATTTATGCACGTTATAACCAAATGTTATATTGTTTTGCGGAACGCCCTGTGTTTTATGAAATGATTTCGAATTCTATATTATAGCCGGATTTCAATAGTATAACGGTATCGTGGATAATGTCGAGAAAGTAGGTCAGGAATAGCATAGAATTTTCCCATTGAAAAATAATATCCACTTGTTTTAAGCCATTTAAATACTTATTCTTATCTTGGAATTTCAAGGGAAGGATACTCTTAAACACAAATAACTTGGATTATTAAAATATTGAATTTAATCAAAACATTTAAGAATACTCTTCCGTCTGCGAACTGGAATTTTTTGAGCAACTCAATTTATTATATCATTAGGATTAATAAATAAAATAAAGTACCTAAAATAATTCAAAAATCAAAAGATTAGTGTAAAAGGCTAAAATTGTAAGCCTACCACAAAAGTGTTTAAAATTGACTCTTCGAGAAAAACTTCGTAAAGTGACGGTGATCACAGAAAGATAAGATAGAATCTTCCGCTGTGGTATAGTTGGTTAGAGCTTGCTCTATCAACCAGATGGGTCTGGGTTTTTTTTTCATTTGAGATTTTTCAATTTAAATTTGAGACCTAAGACGTGGGTGTTTGTGATATTAATTTACCTCAAATTGATCTGGAGTGACAAACAATAATTTCTCATAATGTTTTTCTCGTATGATCTTTTAACTTATATAAAGAAAAATATATAAAGAAATATTAATGTTTATTGTCATTTCCAACTATTTTTATTACGAGCAAATACGACCAGACAAAAGTCATAGTGGTGTAAGTAAAATTGTAGCTTAAGACGAGAATTATTGTCTACTATCAAAGCGTACAAAATTAACTTGAAGAAAGTCAAAAATAATTCATAATTTTATAAAGCATAACATGTCTTAAAACAAAAACAAAATATGAAGGTTACATTGAAAGCACAATGGTTACAATAAACTTAATAAATCTATATAAAAAAAAATGAAATTACATTCTATCTCGATGTGACAAACACAGTTCATTTGTGAGAATATACATAATAATAATAAATTCAATAATTTAAAATCTCTCTCTAGATTTTATTATTATATAAACATTAACACAGCTCATCTATTTTGTTGAAATTTGTTTCAGCGTTTCTAATTAAGCCCGTTTATTTCTTAAATTGAGTATTACGTGAGTTTACACCATTATTTATTTATTGTTAAAAAAAATAAAAGTACAGTGCATGAAATTACAGCTGATGCCAGTTTGCCATGTACTTGAAAAATATAATGAGACAAAATATATATTTTATTTTCCATGTCCGCTCCCAATATCGAGCATATGGACTCCTAATGGAGCTTATCTCAACAGAAATGTTTCTACGAGAACTGCTTGTTACTCAGTTGCTCAACCTCTCTTTTTCCAAAGAGAGTAGGAATAGAAGGAAAGGGCAAGAACAGGACTAGTGGTTAGCTAATCGCTCTCCATACGCCCCGTTCATAGGATAGGATGGGTGGGAGGTGAGAATGCAAGACATCACATACATTCATGCCTTGGAACAGAAATTCATAAATCGATTGAAAAATCAATTTATAAAACTGCCCGTACTGGGATTCGAACCTGTGCCCTCCGTAGCGGTAGCCAACGATTTTGACCACTCGACCACACAGGCGGCATATATAAAATAAAACTACATAATACATCAAAATCAAAATACAAAATAAAAAAATAAAATAGTCAAATTTAACAAAAAGCTTACAAATACTGTCACTAAAAATGTCCAGTTCTCTAGACAATGAGTTGATCAGTCGAACGGCTCTTGGAACTGGCGACTCATACGTCCTACGCGAGGAACATTTTTTTTAAACAAATGGCTTTACCCATCTCGTGTTTTAAATAGAGAACTTAAATACGCTTGCCAAAATTAAATCTAAAGTTATCTACAATAGATCTACAAAGTTTATTATGAGATTATATTATTTTTTATTTTGTTCAGAACGAGAAGGTGACATAAATTACTATTTTTCAATAACTTCAAAATATTATATACTATGTGTACATCGCACATGAAATGAAAGCACGCGGTGAATTTAGATAATAAGTTGCATCGCATACAATTTTGCTTCGTGTTGACTTCCCACCTTATTGCAGATGTCACCAATTTATTAATTACATTTTTTATTATAAATGAAGAAAAACACATTTTGAAAATGTATTTATAATTATACGCTCAAAATGTATTTTTGTGTATTATTTTTTGATTTTAATATCATATAATTATAAGATATAAAAAAAATCAATGCTAGACAAATGTATCAAATGAAGAACAATATAATATACCATATCCGTATGTACCTAAAATATAGCATACAAACTATTTATGAAGCATATTGATTTATTTTTTGGTTATTTTATGTCACAGTTTTGTACGTAATCAGTGAAATATCTAAGTAATCAAATTTAATGTTATATTACTTAGGTACTATTGGTTGATTGTGATACTTGAAAAAGCGACATTGAGGACTCATACCAGAATAAAACAAATGAATAGAAATAGATTTCTCGATGTGGTCTAGTTAGTAAGATCTTAGATCTACTGGTCAGGTGGGTTGAGTTTGATTCTTGTTAAGGTCATTCTAAAATTAAGATTTTTTTCAATTTAAATTTGAAATTTAACTCCATGGCTGCCACAGACGGCAGATAAAAGGCGTGTTTGTTATGTTAGTTATCCTAGAGTAGATTTCGAGCTTACAAAAAAAAATCGTATGATATTTCCGTTTCAAAATATTTGACACATTACCATTAGTTGTTTTGCCAAGTATAAAACAAATACAAATTAAAATAAATTCGTAGCTGTGAACAAAGCATAAAAATTTCCCTATCAGTTATTGCGTGACCAATTTTTTTTCGACATTTATTTGTATTTTTTATTCCATATGCATATCTGAAGACATTGAAATATCCCTGCCCCTTGTCAAAGGAGGGGTAGGTTGACAGTAATTCGACATTTGCGTGATCAGCACTCTATGCTATGCTCTGCCTTTCAATCGGTGAATAATGAATGGAGAAGTGAACGTAGTAACTGCAAATTGACTTCTCCCTATACGATCTATAATATCAGCTATGTATGATATTTCAAGGGCCATCATATATATTATGTCACGTAAATCGCGTTGAATATTTATTATATGAAACTGTGAAGCTTTTTTTTTCGAATTTACCCTATGCAGAAAAATACATTTTTTTTAAATCACACGATCGATATAAGCTCGAAGAGAAATGACATTAAAACAACCAATGGAAATTGAAAACATTTTGACATGATTTAAAACTTGCTGAGACTTAAATCAAAACCAATTTTGTCGCCAGGGTATAGTTTTTATCGCAATACCACAAAGATAAACGAGGTCGAACGTTATTCTTGATTATTTTAATTACTTTGTCACATTTTAAGTTGAGGAACGTAGTGATTCGATGCATTTATTAAGAAAGCAATTGATTAGAAAAACTAATATATCGTTTTTACGTGGTATAGGTTTTACTTATAAATACTGTAATACAGAACATCTCTTGTATAAACAGTATTAACCTTGTTCTATCTTAAAGTAAAATTTATTTAATTACAAATTTATACTTAATTTCATAAGGACCGGTTTTTCTCATGACGAGAATTTCTAATCAATTGAAAAGAGTGTTGTATTTTTTTTAAATATAATGCTTTCCCACCATTGACAATGAACACTTTAAGAAATACAATTTTTTTTCCTGTTAGTTTTACGTCGAAAAGCATTAAACGGTTTTTCAGCGGCTTATTTCCGTTAAGGAGCGGATGTTATTAAGAAAGTAGAAATAAAATTTATTCATTCAGATTGAAATAATTGTGAACTGTAAATAAACATATGTCTAGCTGATTGCCTAAAAGTAACAGTGAAATAAATCTAAAATATTTGTTTCGAGATAGTACAATTTAAATTTAAGACTTATTTTTTCATAATAATTTTAGTATAAACTTTCTTTTACGGTTAATGAAAAAGGTACATATATTATAAAGATTTTGAGTGTGTTATTTTTATTATTTAGTCGTCCCACATATTTCACAGATGCTTTGGCGATATCAGTTAATGTGTACATGAGATTTTGTCTTTTAATTGAGGTATTATTTTGGTTTTTATTATCTCAGTGTTTAATTATGCTGGTTATGCGTTCAGCAATAGATTGGTATACTTATCTCAACATCGACTTTTTCCATTTTATCTCACTTTTGCTTTCAGTTAGCGATATGTAGAGTATTCTTTACACACGCTGATTTTCGTATATTGATTGGGTTAATTTAGTACAGTGTTTCTCAACCATTTTGGGAGCGTGGCCCCCATACCATTGTTTTGTCTTCCCATGAAAATTATAATTTCAAAAACCCACCTTTTGTTATAGCTCTTCCGAGATTTTCGAATCTAGAATGCCAGTAATTTATTTTATTTACGGATTTACAAAAAATAGCTGCGCGACGTCCGCCATTATGCTCTTCCCTGTATCGTTTTATAAATGCCCGTGGCCCCCCTAAGCTGTGTTGTGGCTCCCCAAAACAAAATTAAATCTCTGTGGCCCCCTTAGAACATGCTGTGCCCCCCAGGGGGCCACATGGCCCACCGTTGAGAAACCCTGATTTAGTATAGTGTTAACACAATGTTAATACAATTTTGAGCATTGGTTGTCAGTTTAAGAACTGGTTACAGTAGTAAAGTAAAATTCATTATTATAATTAATTTCTCTTTCATTTTAAAATACCTATATAAAATAATTAATTAAACTAAATGTACGTTAGTAATGGTCCTGTGGCATTTTAAGATACAAGTTTCAATTTAAATGCGCAAGTACTCCTTATATAACTGGAATAGGCGAGTTGAGTACCTACTAAAAAGTTTTTCAATTTTAATTTTTACCATTGAGTTTTTACTACTGCGAGAGCGATGTTCGCTGTATTCTGTGTGGAAATCTCCTTTCCTCAGGGAAAAGTAAGTTAATTTATATCCGGAAGGATGACTATGGACGGGGTATTTAAAGAAAGCCTATTTTCCATTGCTGAAGTATCTCTCGAGCTTTTCATAAATGGCTTAATGATTTAGGTTAAAATCGAAAAATAGTCGCCATTTTTTATATGATGTATTATGAAATTGAATCATAACCGTCAAAGATAGTATATAATTTATTAAAATTAAAATGAACAACGGCATTGATTTTTTTTTTTGTGGATTCTGAAGTAATTTTGTAAAAAATCATTTTTGATATATCATGAATGTTATTAACTTATGTTGCTCAAATTTATTTATGTATAAGAATTGTTTTAGTTGTTTATATTGATGGAATTTTTCAATTTTATTGGTATATTATTATTTTATTACAAAAGCTGTTTATTGAAGGTAGTTGGATTGATTTTAAGTGGAATCACAGTAATTTTGAATGTATTTTTTGAATATTGAAAGTGATATTAACATTTTTGAAAAACCACGTAAATGCTACATAAAAACATGAGTAAATAAAGTTCTTATTGATTAAAAATTTGTATTTATTTGAGGTTTTAAACATCAGTGAAAATTTACCATCACTAGATTTATAATATGTTGTAGAAGAAGTGCTGCAGCGTATATAACCATCCCAAATTTTTGCGGAACACCTATTTAGGTCCCACAAAACACCATTGTTCTACAAAACATAGTTTGGGAAACCCTGCTTTAAAACATATTGAATATTACAAAGCATTTAACTTTTTTTTCTAAAAAAACTTCTTGGTTCACTTCACCTCTAATAGGTCCACATACAGAACGTGCCTAATTTTTAAATACATTTTCAGTTCTTAGAACATTACTTAGTAAAATTCCGCATTTGAAATGAATATTTCGTTCGTGCTAAATTCACAATAACCCCTTGGATGCCGAGCATGATATTGCTTTGTTTTATATAAACACACTCGTAACGACATGCGTGCTCTTTCACTCATAAATAATACGAAAGGATTTAACTTCGTAGGTCTATTGTGAATAGGGACTATTGTCCTGTGTTCTGTAGCGTGAAATTAGTCTGCGAAGTTCATGCCATATCTTTTGTACTTAACAACTCTGTACCTTTCGAGTTGTTTACGGACGTTAGTTTGGGTACAATAACCTAAACAAAACAATAGATAAGTATTTTATTGTTTTAAACATACTTAATATTAAAAGCGGTATTGTACCCCCACGAAAATATTTTGAAGTTAATCATTTCAGCATTAATTTCCGATATATATTTACCTCCAATGTTCTGCTCTGACAATAAAGTGAATAAGTGGCTTATTTTAAAATATCTATTCACAAAAGTCATCTCTTATTTCTTGCATAAATAAATTAATGAAAAATTAAGTGTTTTATTTGATATGCATCATGTGAAAACTCATTTATACAGTTTTTACTCTCCAAATTGGATATTTTACAAATCAAATTGGAAATGTATATATAAACTGTTGGAATCAATAAAAATAGTTGATTTTTGTATTTATATTTATAATTCTTTGAAATTCTTCATTATCGTCTTCATTATAGTCTCGTATTGCAACCGTCACTTCTGCAAATTGCTATAATTATTATGAATATGTATATGAAACTACCTGCAGCTGCCGCGCAGGAACACATATAAAATAAATGTACTGATTTATAACTGTATTTCATGAAAATGTGCGTAAATATACTTGATCAATAAATTATCTAAGAGTTTAAAAATTGTTTCAATTGTTTTTCCAATTGTTTTTTTTGTAAAATATGCAATTTGATTTATAAAATGTCCAATTTGGTTTGTAAAATGTCCAATTTGGAGAATAAAAACTGTATTCACAGATAGAATATCATATTCAAAAAATAAAACACTCTTTTGCACTAATTACACATTTCGCTACAATAAAGCAAGAGTGAGATAAAGTGAAAAGTCAATTTTAAGATAAGTACGCCAATCCATTGCTGAAAAGCAAACCTTTGTAATTTAATTTAAAAAGAAAATGACCTTTTTAAAATAACAATCTTACATTTACAATTATTGATATTGTGCTGTAACTTCAAAGCATCAGCAAGATTAGGAAAATAATTAGATACAGATTATAGTATACAAAAAAATCTACTATTATATTTGATCATAAACCGTAAAATAAACTAAATACAATCATAATTCTATTTAAAAAGTACTGCACAAACCTTAAAGTTCAATTATTGCGAATCTAGTATTTTAGTATAATTTAAGATTTCGACTGAAGGTGCTTGGTGGAATTTCAATATTAAATTAGAATCGTTCAAATTATGTACACTCCCACAGATTTTGTCACTAACGACCCGGGTTTCGCCTTTCGGCATCTTCAGGCGTTCAAGCGCACGGATGGACTTGAATTCATACGTGCACTTGAACGCCTGAAGATGCCGAAAGGCGAATCCCTGGTCGTTAATGACAAAATCTGTGGGAGTGTACATAATTTGAACGATTCAAATCTAGTATTTTAGACTTATCCCCACTGTTGCTTTAGAGTAGCGATTTATTAAATATTATCAGGACCGTTTTCACTAATCACGAGCATTTTCAACTTATTAAAATTCTGTCCAAAAAATTTGCAATTAGCAAAACCGGTCCTGATAATATTTAATACATGTATAATTGGTAAACTAGAGATTTATTTTTGAATGTCATGCCTTTTCACCAAGTCATGAGACTGAACACCTTAAAAGTAAGTGTATTGTAGAAAATTCTAAAGGATATTTGACGCAATATTTTTATGTCATTCTTAAGTGGTTTTTAAAAGTTTCTTTTGGTGAGATAGAGAGTTTGTTTTCGACATTTGAATCAAAATCATTTAAAGCCAATTTAATACATCTAACGAAAGAAAGTGAGCTATTTTATTACTATAAGCTGTCATCAAAGTACTCGATAAGTAAGATTGAGTTTCTCTTACAAATTGAATAATAAATCATTTTATTTTTTGAAAATTAAGCGATCTACTTGTTTTGACGAAATTTTGTCAATGTTAAAAGGTTGATTAATGGATGTCAACAAATAATTAAGCCTCGAGTTTCAAAGAGGGTTAAGATTTTTTCGTGGATAAATTGGACTGGAACATTGAAGTTGTTTATTTTTATCATTATAGTAAAAGAGCTCTGCATAAAAATATTTCAATGCAATTGGTAAATGCTCAGTCTTAAAATTTTGTTTTTATTGAAAATTCTCCCTTATTTTTTCACGATTACCTCGCATTCACTCGTAAAATATTTATAACCAATAAATGTCTTTGGATATTTTATCTTCAGTACATTTTAAAACAAAACCTTATCAAACAATGAATGAATCAAAACACATACAATTAAATTGAAAAATTGTATAGGTAATAGGTATAATACAATATTTTTATATACTGTTCAAAAGTAGAAATAATAATAATTCGTACTATCATGATACTATTTTTAATTCAACACACACATCTTTATCAGTTCATGCGCAGAGAGAGAGTGTGTGCGTAAATTTTGAATAATTTAAAAGGTAAGTAAATTTTAAACGCACATCACACGCGCTTACTATTTATCTGCGCAATTTTCTCATCGAACGTATTGGGCGAATGTCAACACCTGGAAAATTTTTTTCGTCTAACTTAGTGGGTCTTAACCTTTTAAGTGATCCGCACCCTCTTGATTCTGAAAATATGTTCTCGCACTCCCCTTAAAATTTATTCCGATTTTTCGTAATAAATTTAAAATACATATTTTTTTTACATATGTCAAAATATAAACTTCTTCCGTACCACCGGAAATGCTTTATTGCACCCCAGGTTAGAAACCAAAGGTATAAATATAAATTTAAAAGTTCTTCACTACGCTTTTTTTTTAATTAAAAAAAAAATCTTTGTTTTACCAAAAAATACAGCTTGAAAATTCGTCTTTTTGTAAGAAAAGGGATTACACTTAGATGTAAATATGCTTAGTTCTGTATTTAGTTTTGATATATTCCTTGTTGAAAAGCCACCTGAGGTCTTTGTGAACACCGTGTCTAGTTTAAATAATAAACACACTAAATGGAGGTGTCTTAGTCAAAGACTCGTTCTGGTCCATGAGCTAGACTAAAGGTCCGTAAACAGTAGCGGGGTGGTGTTTAAGTTTACTTGACAAAATAATATTAGTAGCCGGGAATGATTCAACTCATTCTTTATTTATTCCGAGTATATAACGTCCACTTTATTCTAAATCATAAACATGTAACTCTTTACTGGAATACGGCACGCTTCTACTAATAAAAC
>CM062837.1:4717609-4915440 GCA_031772345.1 Himalopsyche anomala | reverse complement strand
ACGGGAACTCCATATGCATTATTTTGCAAATCACATTCCATATGCTTCCTCCATACTATATCCGTACATGTACACACACATGCGGATACATACATACACACATACAGTATACAAATTGTTTTTAAACAAAGAGAGTCATTTTCGTGATGCTAAGTTCGTTCTAAAATTGACAATTTTATACGACATAAGATCTATGGAGGGTCGTCGAGCAGGACTGCTCTGGGTCTAAAACGATTCTCAGGCAGTGTCTCGTCATAGTTGTGGAGATCAGAGATCGTTGGGTTAGAATGTTTTCCTACCTCGCTGTGAAACTTTTGTGATATTTCACGAACGAACTCGCGGATGGTAGGTATTTTCAAGTCTCTGTGAAGCAGCGAGTTACGCACGTACCACGGGGCGTTACATATCTGTCTCAGTGATTTATTTTGGACAATCTGGAGAGTCTTCATATGTTTACGGTGAGCATACGTCCATATTGGAGCAGCGTACACCATGATTGGTCGAGTAATTGCTGTGTAGAGGAGCAGCTTGCTTTTGAGAGTAAGTTTGCTTCTCGCGTTAAGCATAAAGTACAACCTTGCCTTTGTAGCATTAGCTTGACGTTTTTTAATCGCGACGTGTTCATTAAATTTAAGTCGACTATCTAGCGTGAGTCCAAGATACTTAACCGAATTGGACCAGTTGATCTCTGCGTTGTGCATGCGTATGCAAGCAAAATTAGGTTTTCTAATAAAGCCCTTTGAAAACATTACTGCCGCGCTTTTTTCGGTATTAATTTTGATTCGCCATTTGTCGCACCAGTCTGCTATTGTATCGGCAGCTGATTGAACCTGCGTGACAGCGCCTTGTCGATTTCGAGATTTAGCTAAAATAGCCGTATCATCTGCATATTGTGCTATAATTGCGTCGTTATCTCCGCCGGAAGGAATGTCATAGGTGTATATATTGTATAGTATGGGTCCCAAAACAGAGCCTTGCGGAACTCCCGCCCGAGTTGACCTTGATGGGGATCGAATTCCCTCCATTTTAACGTTGAAACATCTGCCTGTCATGAATGAGTTGAGAATTTTTACCAGCGGTGACCCTATACCACCTTCGACATTTTGAATACAAGCCCTTCGGTCCATACTCTGTCGAAGCTTTTGCGATATCTAAAAAGAGGCCAGCCGTGACTTCTTTAAGAATGAATCCACTTGTGATAAACTCCGTTACTCGGAGGAGTTGGTGGTTTGTCGAGTGGCTAGCACGAAAGCCGTGTTGAGTGTCTGGGATGATTTTTTTCACCGTAACTACTTCTTGTAACCTAATCTTAATTACACGCTCTAAGACTTTGCTCATTGCGGGGAGCAGACTTATTGGCCGGTGATTTACTGGGAGAGTATGATCTTTTCCAGGTTTTGGAATGAGAATAATATCAGCTTCTTTCCATCGTGCCGGAAAATATTGTAATCTCAAGCACGCATTGATAATGTTTACTAGCGAATTAATGCCCTTTTCCGGAAGCTGCTTGAGAGCCTTATTACCAATGTTGTCATTGCCCAACGGTTTCCTGACTGGAAGGTTTTTGATGAGACTTTCCACTTCGGCAAATGAGTGGATAGATAATTTCGCCGTCTGCATCTTGAGATTGATCTAGAATTAACTTTGCAGCGATTTCTATATCAAACGCATTTTTTTTCATGACTAAGTTGCTTGGGTCAATTGAGTTAGGTGTAAATTGGCTTTCAAGGCTATCTGCAAACTCTTCAACTTTATCACTGATGGTGAAAACAGGTCCCTTTGGTCCGTAAAGCGCATCAGCGGTGTTTTTTCTGCGCGGAGGGCTTTGGAGAGGCCCAATATGGTCACTTCCTTTAACAAGATCACTTAATCGTCGTCAGAAGTTTTTTCGCGTAAGTTTCATAGCGAGTCGGATTTCCGCAGACAGACGGTTAACGCGCTGCTTAACTAAGGGGTTACAGAATTTTTTCCATTCTTTACTTGCAAGCCGTCTGTCATTAATAAGGATTTTAATGTCTATCGGCAGGGGTTTACTGTAAGTGTATTTTGTAAAGTTGTTGTACATACGCGCAGCTAAGTTAATGTTTGTATTGAGATTAAGAATCTCAAAGTCAATGCTTTGTTATCTTTAAGAATCACACTGAGGAATTATCATATCGTCAATAAAAGTCTCAAATACGTCCCATTGGACTATTTTTTGCGTTTGACTTAAGTTATTATGACTAAAATATGTTGGATCACCTAACCTCAATATGACAGGATGGTGATCCGAATTAAGCTCGTGTACTATATGAGTTTCATAAGGAAGGTTGACTCCACTCAGAATAGCAATGTCTATAACATCCGGTAATCCTCCATTTCTTGGTAGAGTTGTTGGATCGGAGGGTGCAGCTACAATTGCTTCAATATTACTAATATAAGATTTTAACTGTCGTCCGCGTGAGTTTGTTAGTCTACTGTACCAGTCTTGATGCTTCGCGTTGAAATCACCAGCGGCAATTGTAGGTACACCGATAGGAATAACTACTTCTAGGTCCCTAGTCAATATTTGCCCATCCGAAGGGCTATAGATAGAAACGAATCTAATGAGGCCTGAATACTTCGTGTTTACAACTATCGCGTTTGCTTCTAGTTTGCCTTCAAGTGCTGGTAATGGAACTGCACAATGGTCTATGTGTTTTTTTATGTATATTGCGGTCCCTCCTCCTGAGGTACGGGTGCGATCAAAGCGGTACAAAGAATAGTTTGGTATTGTGGGACGGTGTGACGGTTTGAGAAAAGTCTCATTCAACAGGAGGATGTCAATTTTATACCTTGATAAAACGTCAACTATCTCCAGTTTGTCATGTCTTAGGTACCTCCACTGTTCCAGTGAAGAACCTGTAAGATGCCGTCGATTTTATCCGCCATGGTTTGTAGCACTGGGCGCCTCGTGGGCGGGATATTTAACCAGAAATTGGTTTCCGATGTTCACAATTTCGCGCCATTCATTGAGCATGGATTTATAATCCAGAGCAACATGCGCGTGTGGCAATTCTGAGCGGACAGAGTTAGCCTCACTCTGATCAATACGGGGAACAGGTTTTAATTGTTTCGCCATATTTTGAGTTTCAGCTGTCGATAATCTACTGTTATTGGCAAGAGTTGGCAAGGGCCGCTCGTTAGGTTGGTGTGTCGGCGGCCTAGAATTAGGGGATTTTCTTGGAAATTTTGGGCATCCACGGTAGTTTGCCGTGTGAGGCCCGCTACAGTTTGCGCATTTAGCTGGGCCGCTATCCTTAGTGTAAGTGCACTCATTAGTAGAATGGTCACCCGCGCATCTCACACATCGCGCTTGACCACGGCAGCATGATGCTGAGTGCCAAACCCTTGGCATTTGTGGCATTGACCCGCTGAGGTTTTTCGCCACATTGACTCAACGACACTTTTCATTTCAAAGAATTTACGTAGGCTAAAAATTTCTGTCCCTCTCACATTTCGTTCGAGGCTTAAGAGAACAATGGGATCGCGGTCTTTTTGACATGGCACTTCATTCTTTGTACCTTTATAATGGAAATTTGAGCCGTTTAATCTCGTTCAAAACGTCTTCTTCCCCAACGCCTACTGACACGCCTCTCAAAACTACTTTGAGTGGTTTGTCTTCATGCGCCATGTATGATTTGTTATGTTCCATTTCTTACGTTGATTTTCTTTGTGTTATTTGTTGGTCTTGTAGGTGTGGTCGGTATTTAGTTTTCAGTTATTGTTTGGTTTATCTACGCGTCTGTGTGGTTTTGTTTTTTTCCACGTTAGTCGTTAGTTTATGTGTTGTGTTAAGTTTCTGTAGTTATTAGAGGTTTCGTAATCGTTTAGGTTTGTTTTATTGTCGGTTTCTCGTTGGATCGTCGTTCATACCTTCTTGCGGTTTTGTGTGGTAGTGTCTGTTATCGTGGTTTTGTGTCGGGTTCGTTTCGTAGTTTCTAAGGTTGTTTTCTCGATGTTGTTTCAAAATCATTGTAGTATATGTTTTAGTAGTTTTGTTCGTTATGTAGTGTTTTTCTGGATCATGGTACTAGGTTTATGTCTGTTTATCAGTGTGTATTAGTACGTGTGTTGTTGCTTATTCAGTCGGTCGTTCGTTGCTTTGGTCGGTTTTTGGTGTTTCGGTTTAACGTGTCCGTGGGGGGTCTAGGGTGTAATTGTTTTATCATTGTGTTGCGTTTTGCTTAGTGTGTCTCGTTGTGTTAGTCCCCGTCGGTGCGGTGTTATTTGTTACGTTTGGTCTGGTTGTTTTTTGGCGTACGTTGTCGTCTGTTTCTTATGGGTTGTGTGTGTGTATGTTTGGGGTTTTTGTATCAGTTCTGGTTGTTTACGTTCGTATCGTGTGTGAGTGTTATTGGTTTCTTCTAGGTCTAACAGTTTGGTTGCTTTTCTGAAAGCGTCGATTGAAGAAACCTCGATTTTTATGCCATCTTTGAGATCTGTTGCATGTCTTATAGATACGCCTGCAAGTTTAGCATCCCTAAGAAATGTTATATAGTTTTCCTTTTTATGAAGGACAATCGGGGGAATTTTTTGTTTTTTGTCGTATGTTTTAGGTGAGTTAGAAGGTTCTGGCAAACCAGCGCTGGGCGAAGAGTTTAGACATATTGTTGGTGTGTTAGGAGCCTTATCGCGGCAGTCATTAAAAATAGGCGAGCATGGGTTTTCGGCAACCTCTTCTCCGGTAATATTACTTTTAGACGATTCCTTATCAACAGTAAGATTATGGTCGTCAATTGATTGAGACGGCCAAGCAAACGTATCTCTGGCTGTAGCCATTTTAAAGTTGACAGACCCATCATTCGAGATCAAGTCGGAAGTTGCCGCGATTTCATTGGTAAGCATGCGTGAGTCATTGGTAGAGTTTACACTACTAAGGGATGGTGATGGGGGTGGCAAAACAATTATAGTTGGTGAACTGGGAGTGACGACGATGGTTTTGGGTTTCGAGGTTTTTTTCTGTGGCTGTTTTGGCGTAGAGGCCTTTAGTGGTAGCGAACCGTCCGAAATGTACTTGCCTACCCCTTCGTTAACAAAATCCTTAATTTTTTCATATATTGGCAGTAAGGTTTCGAATGCCGCTTGGTTATTATAGCCAGTAATATTTTTTATTAGCGACATTGCCTGGTCACTCATTACCGACATTTTGGAGGAATTCCTGGTTTTCCGTCCTGAACGCATCGCAGACAGTATTGGAATTTAAAAAAGTAAAGATAAAATAGGTTACAGGTTTAAGTGGGATAAACAAAGCAGTAGGTTAGGGAACAGGAAGCAATAAACAATGAGCAAGTTACTAATAAAAAATTGAAAAAAAAGAGGAAAAAGAAAGTAAGTAAGTAAGTAAAAAAAATAAAAAATGTATAGAAAGGTAATTTGTTATCTGATTCTTCTTGGTGGTAAGATCTTTTCCTCCAATATCGTCGTCGGCGATTTTTAGTCAACACAAACACTGAATTGAGTTATTTAGGTATGAACTATATAATCATTTAGCAACGGAATAACTTTAAAGTTAGGTTTTAGCGTACAAATACAATTGATATAATAATAAATGTTGAACCACCAGAATTGCAAGTAAAGCTAGCACACTTATCTCAACACAAAGGATTCACTAGACAATTGTTTTTACGATCGCACAGTTGTTTGTAATTTTTGAGATGGACAGGAAATGACCTTTCTCGAAACAAACAATAGATCTATTCACTTAGGTAAGAAGCACAACACGTGCGTCGCAAGCGGACTCTCGAAAGCAAGTGATAAAAAAGGTAAGTAAACTGCCCGGCATCGTCATGGTTTTAGACTCTAACCCAGGGGTGGGGAACCTTTTCTTATCTAAGTAAGTAAGCATTGACTGAGGGAATCTTTGGGCGGAAAAAAAATCATGCCAATTTCTAAAGCCCAGAAATTTGCCGAAGATTTTGACATCGAAAATCCCAAGAATTTACGTATTTGTCCAAATTAGGAGCGTGGCACCTTTTTTTTTTTTAGGTCTTCCACGAATGAAGTTATAGAAGTCCAGAATTGGCCAAAAGGCCGCACCAGGGTAGCCAAAAGACCCCACGGCTGCTCTAACCGATGAGTTAGACATCAAATTAATTTAAGCCAAAATTGAGCAATATATCAAATTTAATTTTTATATTGAACTATTTTCGCTCTTCTTTCTTTCGTAGAAAGCATGAATAGAAAGATTAGACAAAGAAAGAGCTTATGATTTTTTAGTCGTCCTTGTTACGCCCCAATTTTAAGATCGTATAGGCAAACAGTAGTTAAGACAGTGTATGCTTCCAAACATAAAGTAATTTATAAAACAGTTCGTACTAGTATTCAAGCTCGTAAGCAGCTAAAAGAAAATAAGTTTGCTTAAGTATTTATTATTATCAAGCTTAAAACGATCAACAATATTAAGAGTTTAAAGTCAACGAAACAACACAATCTAAAACTTTGTAATTTTACGTAAAGCCAAAAAATGTTTTGTAACTTTGCAAAACAGATGTTTATTTTTAACATTAAAATCATATTTTAACATTTATTGGGTATTGTTAGCTTAAATTTTTAGGTATGGTCTTGAAAATATTAAATAAGGACAACTTTATGTAGTAAACGTGCGGCGGTGCTCCTGGCTTGGACACGTGTTAAGGATGCCTCAAGAGAGCTTGAACCCTGCTTGTCTCTTCTTCCAACCGGATGGATACCGGCGTCGTGGAAGGCCACTGATGACCATTCTCAGGATGTACTCAGCGGAGTTGCGGGACGCTGGGATGACCTGGGAGGAAGCAAGGAGACTGGCTGGAGATAGAGAGTCATGGAGGAACTTCGTGGTGACCATATGCTCCGTATAGGGAGCGGATATGGAATAATAATAATTAAAAAAGTAAACGTTAAACCTTACTGGCGATTTAAAAAGTAACAAAAAAAAATGATATAACGGTGTATGACGATCAAGTAGCTGAATGTTATCAACAAAAAAACCCCTTTTTATAAGCTTTGATATTATATTGTAGATTAAGTTTTAGATAAATATTTTCACCCGCCTTATATTTATTTGATATAATATTGTACATGATGCCTTAGATAAATATTTTTGCCCGCCTTTAATTTATTTGATATTATATTGAACATTTAGTTTTAGATAAATATTTTCGCCGCGCGCTTTTACTTTTAGTCATATTAGACAATTATTCCGAAATTAGTAACTCTAATCTACCGTCGACTACTAGCAAAAGTAGAATGTAAGAGATGGTTTGTTTTCCAATTTTATGAAAAGTCGACGATCCGACTTACTGTGCTGAAGAGTGTCATGTGGTCAGGATGTTGTTCAGACGAGGGAATAATTTTGAGGGAATAGATATCGGAATTATTTTTATCTTTTTTGTAAATTTTAATAAAAGCTTATTTTTAAAAATATTTGTATTATAATTTATTGTAGATAACGTTGCTTACTTTTAAACCCTCTATATTCTTCTAAAAAATTAAGTCACAATATATAAGTCCTTTTTATTGTTACTTAAAGGTACGCTACTGTTACAGTATGACTGCATTTGCCTTAAAGTACCATAAATATCTAATGGAAAGCCTTTGGCGAGAGACTGTGGAGACTTGGACCTCCGAAGCTATCCGTTTCTGCATGTGCAAGTGTCCTAATGTCGCCGATGCGGCAACAGCGCTGCCAACTGAATTGCATTAAGACAGTGATAGATAACGAAATATACTTATTGTTTTTTTACTCTACAGTGGAATATTGTATTTAAAAAATCAGAAATATTTATTATTTGTGTGCGTTATCGTGAATTGTCTTTACTGTAGATTGCTCACTTCTGAAATTGTCAATTCGTTCCATTGGTTACGATGAAAAAGGAATGTAGATAGTCAAAACATCAGAAATGAAAAAAAATCATGAAGATTTTTTTTTTAACCGTTTCCGCTCCCAATGTGGAGCAAATGGACTCATAATGTAGTTTATCTCAACAGAAGTGTTTCTACAAAGACTGCTTGTTAATCAGTTGCTCAACCTCTCTTTTTCCGAAGAGAGTAGGGAATAGAAGGATAGGGGGCAGGACTAGTGGTTAGTTAATCGCTCTCGATACGCTCCGTTCATAGGATAGGATGGGTGGGAGGGGTGAATTCAAGACATCACATACATCCATGCCTTCGAACAGAAATTCATAAATCATTTGAAAAATCAATTTATAAAACTGTCCGTACTGGGATTCGAACCCGTGACCTCCGTAGCCAAAGCCAACGACGCTGACTACTCGACTACACAGGCGACTGAACATTACATAGAACTTAAAGCTTTATTAATTTGACATATGAAAAAAATTGTCAGCTTATATTCAACGTCTCTTACTCACACACACACTGCGTAAATTGCGTCTCCGAAACGTTACAGAGAGATAGACAGATAATTCAAGACACATAACATGATTTTTACTATTTTTAATTTCGTGCGAGATTATTGTAAGTTTAAAAATACTGAAGATGTCGATAATGATGATGTTGTAGCTGGTTTTGATAACGGTATCTATTTATAGTTAATACGTAACCTGAGCAGCAAATATATAATAAAATATTATATTTGATCTGGAGAAAGCGTAATCACTATTAAATTTAATGATGCTTTGGAATTTTGTCCTGAGATAGCCACCGATAAATACCTGACCGTCTCGCCTACATTAAATTTTATCTTATCATTATACCTCACAAATAGATCGTGTTCTTTTGTAGAACAACCCTAAAGAGTACAAGTAGAGATACGATTACACGGCTCATACAAGTGTGTAAAAAGTTTCGCACGGCTGCATCCGGCTATTCGATACATTTATAGTATCTACCCCAGTTTGCTGGACTATTCAGGGTTGTGGTTTAATCAAATTCAAAGGCTCGATTTTCGAGCTGCTTATTTTAAAGGGATGCAGCAGAACTTTGTTTAAGCGGATATTCTGAATGAATGCAAAGCTTCGTCAGGGTGTGAGAATTATCCACAGCGTAAATAGCTTTTAAATCATGTATCATAATATTAGGTTCGGCGCAAAACTTTCAGTTACCTGCTACGTATTGAAATACGATACTGCAACGTAGTTTGCATTATTTAAACTGAAACTTTAGTCAATATTACGTGCTCACTGCAATTACATGACATTAAAGTTAGTTGATCTGATGTAACGTTAGTAAAACAGAGAATTTAATAACCCTGATTACAATTTCAGCAAAACTGTACGTAAATCAATTTCAAATCTTTTATATAACATAATAACTAGAATATGGACAAAAAATATTGACTGCTCTATAAACCGTAGAAAAATATTAATTTCATTCTTTTTTACCATGTCCACTCTCAATGAGTAACAGATGAACTTCTAGTAAAGTTCACCTCAACAGAAGAGTTTCTACAAAAACTGCTTTTTACTCAGTGCTCAACCTCTTTTAGAGATTAGAGATAGAAGGTTTGAACTAGAACTGGACTAATGGTTAACTGATCGCTTTTGCTACGCTACGTTTTCATGATCACTAAAGTAAAACATGTATAATTCATATTTATTTAACGATAAATTCAATCGTGTACATAAACTTAAATTTTGCTGTAATAAAATATATTTTCAATTGACAGTCATTGAAACACTGTAATTGGGATTTTTTTTACCATCCTTTGCAATTGATATGAAGTATATATCGTGTTTATTTTTTTTTCCAAAACTGATAATAAAATTGATAAATAAACAATTAATCAAGGCTTAATCGAAAAAAAAATCGCACCATAATCTGTCCGTGTGCTCAGTTACTGTTAGTTAGTTATTAACCATAAGCGGTTAGTAATCTTCATCAAGGCCTATAATTATCAGACATTGTACTTGTGGAACTATGAAATTTTGACGTTGTTTATTACTCTGAAGATAATTCTCAAGGAGTCGAAACACGTGTCATTACCAAAATTCAATGAATATCAATGGAAAAATATACAAAAACATTCATGACATGTGACGTGTGATAGGAGCTCGCCATTCGTTTAGGAATGGCTGGAGCCACATTCAACTCAATGCGGACTGTCTGGAACACACAGCTGTATTCGATTAAAACCAAATGCCACTTATTCAACGCTTGCATTCTGCTGATACTGCTTCTTACGGTTGCGAATCATGGCACCTGACGAAGACTCAGAATAACCGTATACTGAGCTTCGAGAACAGATGCTTGCGTCGGATAATGGGGGTGAGGTGGTTTGATTTTGTGAGGAATTCAGAGATAAGGGAGCGTACATGACAGCGTCCCGTCACGTCAGTGGTTATGGAGAGACGTTGGAACTGGCTGGGTTACGTGCTGCGGATGCCTCCGGAAAGCCTCAATCCTGCTTGCCTTTTCTTTCGACCGGTGGGATTCCGGCGTCCCGGACGTCCGTCGGGTACTATCCATAGGATGTACTCGGCGGAACTGAGGGATGCTGGCATTTCACGGGAGGAAGCAAAGCAATTGGCGGGAGACAAAGAAACATGGAGGTGCCGCTTGGTGGCCATATGCTTCACATAGGGAGCGAACATGGCCAAAGAGAAAGACGTGTGATACGTCTCTCTCTCTAAGAAGCATCATTAGACGGAATATCGCATGGTTTTCGAATAAACTAAAAATTTGTTCTAATTCTCAAGTTATCAATGATAAAATAATAATCGGACTTTTTCGTCTTTTTTCTGAAAGAAAGAAGGGAGTAAAATACAAACATTTTAAAACTAACTACTTATATTAGGGACGGTAAATCCCAAAAGAAATAAATTCAACAATGGTGAGCCGCCTGTCCTATTTAAATTTTTATTTACTCATGTTCAAATTTTTTTTTAAAAAACTGGCGGATTCATTCTTAACTCTTAATTATAAACTAAAAAGCTAGAGAATTTCAACATTTAAAAAAAAAAATATCAATTTTTTTAAATTTAATATATAGGTGAAACATTTTTTCTGACGAAGATTTATAAAAAAAATATATATCTGAGATGTCAATTTTTTTAAATTATCAAATTTGATATGCACAACTTTAAAAACTAATAATTCTCCTACTTGAAAATCAAGAATTAACAAAAGTTTATTTACACGTATCACAATAAGTTGCTCGACAACAAGAGCACTCTCATGTGCTTGCACTCTAGAAACCACAATGGAAAAGCAGGCAGACGTGATAAGCCTGCACCGATTCGAAATACTCCATGGTGCAAGTTTGCGTCTTACTTTGAGATCCTAGAAACAAGTGGATTTCGCGAAACGAACTTTTTATGGACTTTACAGAGTCGGAGTGTGTTTTTATTACCCTGCACTACTCTCTCGTAGCCACTGCGCCGTCTAATGGGGCGACGAGAAGGGGTGTATTACGAATCTAATGTCGTAAAACATTTAAATGTATTTGGTTACAAAAGTTGCCGAATATAATCGAAAGTTACTCTAGCATCTTGCAGTTATTAGATAATAATTTCTCCATTTTTTATAAATACTATGTATATTTCAATAAAAAAAACAATGTATTTACTTGTGTATGTATATTGTTTGTTATATTCTTATTTGTAAGAATATTAAAATAACAAAGTATTCAATTCAATAAGAATTATATTTGTATGCTGACAGCTATTTCGCTTTTGTATTTTAACTTTTTAGCTAAGTTATACATACTCATTAGAAATATATCTTCTAATTTACTCTAAAATCCTTCCTAACTTATATTTAAAGCCCGGGTCGTTACTTAAAAGCGTTTGGGAGTGTAGAAAATTTGACTGAAACAAATTGTATATTAAAATTCCACCATGCACGTATTTCGATCTCATAGCATTGTGTTTTTAGCCAGGGTTGTGGAGTCGTTAATAAATAAGACGACTCCGACTCCGATCTTAATTTAATTCACGACTCTCATTATTTTTTAGGCTTAGTAAGTAGCATGAGTACGACTTTTGTTAAAACAGTCTGACTCCACAGCTCTAGCTTGCACACAATGACATGAGATCGAAATACCTAAAACTAACAAAAATAATTAATATGGAACGAACATAAGTATTCTGTTATTAAGACTTTCTGCATTGATGATGAAGAATTTCAAAAACATTTCTCAATTGAAGAATTTAAATAAAAACCACAACCGCTCCTTTCTCAATTGTTATTTACATTAAAATTTCAAAACGTTTATAGCCTTACATCTTTAAAAAAACTTCAGAATTCTTAATTAAAGAATTAAGACGCCGTCGACTAAAAAACAACCAATTAAATTAAAAAAAATATCTTTAATTTCTTTATTATCATTCACTGTCAATACTTAATTATTTAACATTTTGTTTGTAAGTACAAATAAAATGATTGTTTTGTATATGAAAATAAAGTATTTGAAACATTTAACATGTTACTAAAATAATAAAATATAATCATACCGTGATAATTTGAATACACCTGATATATACTCTCATAATTTGAAGGGCTCTTATAGGACCCTCTAACGTCAGAGTGTTTGCTGACCACACGAGTTGGTATAAGTGACGTCACACCCTTTGTACCCCTTCCATAGAACACTTCACAATATGATCAAAACCTCACCGTCGCATCACTGCTTTGGCGAACAGAATATAGTGAAAAATATCGTATAGCGGTAATCCATATTACATTTGATTGTATGGCGAGCGGATAAACAATACTTTTTGAATGGATTCTGCAATAACTTTTAAGAAAGTCATTTTTTAATATAAAATTTAATTTGATAACTTTGTTATTCCACATGTGTTATTCAACGTGTTTCGCTTCTTTGAGAAGTAGCATCAAACCGTCACAAAGTTTATGGTTAAATGTTTATTCGTTTACGAATTTTATATTCAAAATAAAGTTCTAAAAAGTTACCGCCAAAACTATCGAAGATAAGTTTTGAAAAGTAAATGTTATTTCAATCAATACATTAAAAAAAATAAAAATACTGATCATGATCGAAACCGGTTCTTATCATAATACATAAATGTAAAATAATACATCACATAAAAGTGATTTATTTTTTAAATATTGAAAACATATTGGTTTTGATTAGCCAAATATACATTTAAATATTGAGAGCAAACGATGACAAAATCCATGATAAGTATATGACAGAGCATTTATCACTACATAATATTCTTGTTTATTATGATAAAACACACAAAAGCTTTATGAATATTGTGATTGATCAATTTTGTCTTAAGTGAAATCCTTATAAAGTTGTCCTACTCACTATATTAACGGCAAAACAAATAAATAGCCCATTGTCTCCGAGTCGTTTTCTCTCGCAAACATTTCCGACACTTTCTTTCGATGCTGCCAGCCTGATACTTAATGCTAATTTATTACACATTTTGTTGAAGTGGAGTAAGTTCTTTGTTTTGAGTAGACAACGATTACATAAGAAATTATAATGGGCAAGTTTGACGAATAATAATTTTGCATACCATGAATATGCAACGTTATACAGAAATGTACAGAACAAACAAAAATAAAATGTACGTACTTTGTAGGAAAATTCATTTTCAAACATCGTGGCAGTATTTTACGACCCTGAAAATGAAACCGAGCGTTCCTAGGGTTCTGAAATTGATCCCTTATCTTCCCGTATTTTACATATTATGTAGGAATAACAAACTGTGTATGAAATGTTACAGGGATATTTTTTTACCGTTTCCTAAGTTATTGAAGCATAAGCACAAGGCAATGAGCATTATACTGGTGTAAACTAGAAATATCACGCACAAAAAATAATATGAAAATTTTCAAAAAGGAATTGAATTTGTTTTTTTTTTTGAAAATGGTTCATGTGTAAATAAACAAATAGTCAGTTTGATGAAAGAGATCGTTAAAATCTATTTCGCAAGAATGACATACGCTTGTAAATGTTTATGCATTAATTCCGTTATGTCCATGAAATTAAACATAATAATTTAAAAAGTGTGTCATTGGACAATATTGGTTGATGTTAAGACATTTTTTTAATCTATGTAAAATGAAAAAATAAATAAAATATAAGTCAGTGTTCACCAAATTGTCTGATAACGGCTTCTTGCAGCAAAGAAACAAAATAAAGTTATTGTCTTTTTCTCTAGGCGTAACCCAAGCTTAGAAACCTATTTGAGTATTTAACCACTAATATTCTTTTTCTACCTTAATATGCAACCAAAACTAGACTATTTTATTTAAAAAAAATGGAAGCACTGCACAAATCTGTGTAGGTTAATTACATGATAAAAAAATTTGTTATACTATTAGTCATAACTGTCCAAAATTATAAGACATAAGTTAATTTCTTCGCATTAGTGTATCCGATTTATTTTGTGCAAAATTATTTAATAAAAACAATGATTTAATTTCATATTATCAGGGCTTTTTACCCTGTAACGCGGCGGAACGGCGTTCCGGCACCTTCTCGAAATTTTAATAAATGTTCGTAAAATTTTATTTTTTCTATTTTAAAACATTCGCGTTGAAATACTGAAAATTGGAAAAGTTTTGAGTACCCGTTGAGTGGCATCCAGTTTTCGCTCAGTTTCGGCTGTATGGCAAAATTATGAATGTCTTGTGCGTCATTTTAAAGACACGATTAACAATCCAACAAGAGACAAAAATGATAAGTGTACATACGAAAGCTTTAGGAGAATTTTAACATCTAGATTATTGGATGATAGATTATTGGATCTTGGATTGATGAGTGATGCTCTCCAGGAATTATCAGAATTAAGTTTAGATTTACAATGTCGCAATGTTACACTTTAAATTGAACAATTACATGAAAAGCCGCCTTTAATTCTATCAAAATGATATTCGAATATATAATAAATAATATACCTTCTTAGAAAATGCTAGAAAAAAGTGCGTTCCGGCACCTTTTATTTTCAAAAAAAAGCACTGCATATTATAATATATACAGTGAATTCATTACTACAATGTTATTTATTTTCTTATAAATCTTCAATTGAAGAAAAAGTTAACCCTCCCTGCCCTTAAATAAATAATACATTATTTCTGAAAGTAATTTTTTCTCCAAACTTTAAACTCCAAAAATTTTAAAAATACTAAATAGTTTTAATAGTATTCACCGTTGAGATTTAATGTTTTGACATTTTTATACACAAATAAAATATATTTGAAACATTTTAAAGCACGAGTTCCCAACCTATGGGTCGTCAACTTTTTCGATTTTGGATTTGAACAACAAAACTAAAACTAGAGTCAACTAAAATTACCTTATTGAAAAAAATGCCTTTTTCAATTGCATTGGAGCCGAAGGTCACATGGCTTTTATAAAAAAGGGTCGCCACACGAAAATGTTGGGAGCCTATGTCTTAAAGTATGAATTATAAAAATGTAATGATTATTTGAATAGACCCGATATATACTCTCAAAATAGGACTGTCTCTTAAATATGAATACAAAAGTATTGTAAGTATTTTTTGTACCACAATTTTGTATAGTTAAATAATTTATTTATTTACTGTCTACGCCAGTGAATAATCTACCCAAAAGACATTTTTAAACAAAGAAAAATAAAGTTTATCGAATTAAAAAAAACGAACAAAAAGAGCTCTTTCAAAATATTGGGTGTTTTTCAAAAACAATTTAAAGGTACGTTTGCTTGTGACAGATTAAATTCTCACCACATTTTTCTACTTACATAAATAAATAATTGCACGCTTTCACTTTTTTGATTGAAAGCAAATATCATAATATGTTAATTAACAGTAATTAATTCAAGACGCAGACAGTTCAAATTGATGAATATTTATGAGATATTTTATTGATATTTCGAACTGTATGTTTACCGAAGCAGGCTTGAGAGTGGGTAGGTTGTTTGGGCCGCAAGTTGTCAAAATATACCCTTAAGGTGAAGAAGGTTCAGTTTTTTGCTTTTGAGCCTCCTCTATACTACACATCGCTTTATCCAAACGACATACTTTTTAGCTAACTTATGTTTAATAGTTAATAGTTTGAAGAGAAATGTACTAAGGCAAATATTTCTTTCGGTGAATACGAGGCCTAAATGAAAATTCCGTCATTCTTGGAAGTGTCAAACTAATATTTTTTTGAGAAATTGTTGAAATGAATTGTTTCTTCTCCTTTGGTTCAACCAGCCTGTCAATGAGGATGGCTTTAGTGAACTTTTACAATGAATAGCAGTTTTGCTTAACATTTTGATAAACTCCGCGTGAACGTAACTGAGCTCAAGCTGGTCATATTGCTCTGTGTTTTATAATTTATAATATTATTTTTTTATTTATCAACTATGTTCAATCACTTTGTGAATCATATGAACACCAAACAAGAGTCACATTAACAAATGTTTTACGACGACAAATGCTTGTTACTCTAACCCAGGGGAGAACCTTTTAATGTCTAAAGACCGCATTCGTTTTTCTGATTCAACATAAGGCCGCAGTAAACATTGACTAGGAAATCTTTGGCCGGAAAAAAATCATGTCAATTTGTAAAGCCCAGAAATTTATGGATTTACCAAATTCCCAAAGGATTTAGACATCCAAAATCATAAGAATTTGCGGATTTACAAAAATTTGCAGATTTTCCCGATCAGATCAAAAAGCCGCACCAGAGAAGCCAAAAGGCCGCAGGTTTTTCACGACTACTCTAACCTATCTTTTTTGAAGACGGTAAGGATTTGGCTAGGGCAGGATTGGTGGTAATCTGATTCTCGCTACGCTGATTTTATAAAGGCATTATTTAGGAGGTATATAAACTTAAGTACGAGCGCTAGATAAACGAAATAAAAAATGAAATGACATATTGTATTGCAAAAAAATAAATAACCATTCAGATGAAATATCAAACGAACTTAATTTTGTAAATTATTAATTAAAGAATAAATAAAAAAAGAAAAATGTCAACAACGGAGAAGGTCGTTGTGTAACCATTTTACAGATAATTAATATTTTAACTATTTTATGCCAAAGCAGAAGATAATATTATTGTAATTCCACGACTCCTCAAATTGGTCTAATGTAATTAATTTCGCCTTTCATTTTACCAATGTAAATAATTTACCAAGGTAGCAGAAATTGAAATCGGAGTTCGGTTCGTTTTCAATAACAATCACTCTGAGTCAACAAAATTAATTTCGCTAATGACTATTCGCGAGCTGTGCAATTGACACATGGGAAAATGAGAGGCTGTGGCAATCGACATTTTCGAAACAGCCATCGATATTGTGCTGTCTTGATTTATACGTCTGCCATTTTAGGTATCAGGGTCACAACAGACTGCATTTTAAATATATTTATTGTTTTTTTTTGTTCAAACTATAATGTCTTTTTTAAGGGTTTGTTTTTCAAATTAACAGCCAACAGTGACAGCCAATTTGATAGCTGATTTGCGCTCAGCTTAGTTTGCCATTTCACCATGAATAAATCAGAACAACTTTTGCAAATTGTACAAATTTATTTTTTCAAAAATGATGCCGACCAGAACGTTACAGCCAACAGAAAGCGTTATAAATCCATGATAACTGGCTTTTTCCCCCCAATTACTCAGTCACGATCAAACAAATAATCAAATATACTCGTCATGCTCTTGGCCCGATACAGAACTGCACGGGACCGATCTTATAACTTTGTGCTTAAAAAAATAAATATAGCATTCTCGTAATATTATTACATCAAGTATTATAAATACAACGTACATAACTTATAACTGTTAAGCCCTTCGCCGAATTACAAACCCGTTCCTAATACTAGCAATATAATATTATGGAAAAAAAAATTAACACGTGTTTCATCATAAATAAATTAAGCGGAGTGCCGGTTACTTTGTTAAAGTTAACTTTTTATATAAAATTAAATTTGGTAACTTTGTTACTCCATTTGTTAAAGTACAATGTTACAAATTGTGACACGTGTTTCCCCTCTTCGAAAAAAACACCAACAAACAGAATATCGGAAAGTGAACGAATATAACGAAAAAACCTTGCTGTATTCCAGGAGTTCTTAACCTTTTTGAAGTAATAAGCGCATGCCCGTTTTCTAAAAAAATACAATAAAATATATAACGACGAACAACTAGTGTGACCTTTGACATTACAATTCACTTACTAAGTTGGGAGTCTATTATGATCATTTAAATCGTAAACAATGATAGTTTTTTTATGAATACATTTTTTAAGGCGTGAAAATAGCTTCGCGGGTGCAGATGCGCCCGTGGTCACAGCGTTAAGAATCCCTGCTGTATTCTATCTGAGAGTACTTTTAAAAGAGTCGTAGCTCGTGTTACAATTTGTGACACAAGTAACAAAGTTAACAAATTTAACTTGTTACCTTTATATAAATTTGTAGCCCTAACGTAATAATGCTCAATCAAATAATTCTACACGAAATACTGACATCAGAAATTAACCTCGACGATGAAATGTCTGTTGAGATTGTGTTATCAAATAATTCTGTCTTAAATATCTGACTAGTTTGCGTTCGTTTCGTGATTCAGAATTAATATAGAAACCATTTAATAGTGTCTTAGTGAGCAAACACTATCGTTTGATTATCACAGAGAGATGTTTTCAACAAAGCGATTCGATGTAAGGATTTGAATTCAGCTACTTTTAACTTTTAACGTGCATAGTTCAATTCATTACATTTGAGTTGTATTCAACACCATCGATATATTTTAAGAAATTATTGTATAGCCAAATAAAGTAAAATCTTTATTTAAGGCATGTTCTTCCAACGTTTTGACTATTTTATGAGGTAAACGGGTTTTAACTTTAGTAAGAAAGACAGTTTTGAAAAAACCATGTCCGCTCCCAATGTGGAGCATAAGGACTCATAATGGAGTTTATCTCAACAGAAGTGTTTCTACGAAAACTGCTTGGTAGTCAGTTGCTTAACTTCTCTTTTTCCAAAGAGAGTAGAGATATGTAGAAAGATAGGACTAGGACAGGACTAGTGGTAAGCTAATCACTCTCGATACGCTCCGTTTATATAATAGGATGGGTGGGAGGGGTAGTTCAAGATATCAAATACATCCATGCCTTCGAACAGAAATTCATAAATCGATTGAAAAATCAATTTATAAAACAGTCCGTACCGGGATTTGAAGCCGTGGTCTCTGTCACCAAAGCCAACTACATTAACCACTCGACCACACAGTTGGCTAATTGATTATTGGATCGATTAAAAGACAGACTACTGTTTGAACACGTGGATGTCTAAATTCCTCCCATCCAGTGGCGAGTTAAACACATGAGTGGCCTCAGGTGCAATAAAATTTGGAGGTCTTGTTTTACGTATCATAAAAACTTCAAAAAATTACAAGTAAAATATTACAAATATATAAAAATCTGAACAAAAAGTACATTATTTATATTATATGAGCCCATTAAAGGTGAAGTACATGGACCAACTGAACTATTCAAGACAATAACTTCATTGCGTTCTTAGTTATTAGTACCTTATTTTTGTTGATTTTTTTACTTGCCAACTTTTGATAGTACAGTGACGATCTAATACAGATGAAAACTTTTTTAATGTGACAATCAGTAGATTAAAAAAAATATCAAAATTAGTTTTAAATCAGTATTTAGCTTTTTCGGCATCACGCCTTCGTCAGACCAAGACAATACCAGACCGGATAAAAGAAAAACTGAATATTTCTGATAATAGCTTCATGTATATGTAGATACAAAAAAATAATACACAATACTTGTAAAAATTAACTCATTGTTATTTTTACGTTACTTTTTCGATTTGGAAAATTGAGTAAAAGCTATTACAGAAAGCAATTAGGATAAGTGGAGACAGTGTTTTAAGAACAGAGCAATTTTAATATACAATGGTAAGTTGTTTGTCAGTCTTTAGAGACGATTAAAAAAAGAGTAAGAAAGAAATGATCATAATAATAAAGCTTACCGGTTTTTTTAATCCCATTTTATGAAATTCGAGGAGAGAGTGGGCCAGCAGAAGTAAAGAGTGTTTTTTTAGACAATTATTTTTTGAATATGCACCAGTTTTTCCAGCGACAACCAATTTGTGCACTTGTGTTGCGTCGTTTTGTTGAAACCACAGTTCTTCTACGTTGATGGAAAAAGTTTTTCTCATTCGAAAACAAACCTCTAAAAAAATATCCGTTATATAAAAATCTTAAAATCACACAATCAATTTGCACAAATCGCAAGCGTTGCTCTGATGTTAAATCTGCTCATAGTAAAATGGCAAACCAAACGGAGCAAAAATCAGCTTTCAGCTGTCAAATTGGCTGTCGCTTGAAAAAGTTTATTTAATTCTAAAAACATACCTCTAATAAAAACATCATGTACAAACATTGCAGACGCTTTTGGATAAAGATAAATAAAGAAATTTGTAAATCGAAATACTACTAAATTCTTTTTTGGCATTTGATATCCCAACCGCGTGGGAAGAAATCACAAAAGATTCTGTTTATCATTCGACTAGAGAAATTATTTTGGTAATTTCGAGAAGTGTATAATAAAAAACAATCCGGATAATTAAGTGGAGAAGCCCGTTTCCACAGAATTTTTCTCATAAAACCACCAAAAGTAAAGAAGAAAAACAAAATTCAATTACTTACAAGAATCCGATCGATCAAATTTAAATGACAATAAATATAGCGTGAGGTATTGCAAAAAAGAAAAGCCACCTATATAAAGATGTATGTATACTTAATTTAAATTCTGTATGACAACTGACAATTACCATAAATGATTGACTGATTGATCTATATATCTAAACAAGATACAAATTATGATAATAAGACCGTCAAAGTGTCTAAAACGTTCGATAAGCTGTAGTAATGTGATATATCAAATACTTTTTATGTTCGCCGGATACCAATAATTATTATAACGATAATCAGGCGATCAGAAGTTTAATAGGATATATTTTTGAGGTTTGTAACATTTAGCTTCAGATACGCAATATACTGTCTATCTATTACCGCGTGTATCGGTATTGAAAAGTATCAGGGCCTCAGGCGATGCGCAGAGGTTTCGCCGCGAGTCTCACACATCGTAGAGCACACCTGTAAGTGCGCTGTCTCACTACCTACATCGACGCGTTTCATCTGACGGTAGATGAAAGCGATATATCCGCCTTACGTCATAGTGCTCTGATACTTGTTTTGCAGAAGGTACAACGCCTTCTGGGGTAAATACAGCACTAAAAACGGTCCCAGATGTTTAAAAGTCGGTTGCATTTTTTAAATGCATTATAATTGTTGCAAAAAAGCTTTCATTCTTAAAATTGTTTAATAAAACTTAGTAAGAAATAAAACGAAACAAAAATATTTGCATAATTTAGAAAAACTGGAATCATGCAGTTATATTTTTTATTTAATACGTAGACATTAATTATTTTTTTAAACTGTGTTTAACTATTGTGTTAAATGTTAATTTGCGTAATGTCACATTAAAATACTCAAAGATTTTGTTAATAACGCACAAATAATGTATTCATTTCAATATTTTTTACAAAATATAAGTACATTTTTTACACAATTATTATGAACTTCATATTTTCTTTAATTCCAACTAGTCCATTTTACCCATGCCCCTTTTAAAGGAAAGGTTAGACGACTGTTCAACATCCAGTTGTATCAAAATTGTATAAACCTACTCTACATGGAAAAATAAATCCGATTTATTTAGCAAGGTCCAAAAGTTTCCACCCCAGACTTTCAGAAACAAATTAGTTTAAAGGACAAAAAAACCGGTTATTTTGTGGTGCTATAGACCAGTGTTTCTGGGCCCGTGGCCCCTTTTAAGTGTCTTTATTTTTCTGCGCCCCCCATACCATTGTTTTGTCTTCCCATAAAATCGAATTTGCGGATTTTCCAAAATTACCAGCGCGGGACCACTTTTTTTATAGCTCTTCCAAGAATTTCGAATCCAAAATCACACAAATTTACAAATTTCGGAAATTTTGCCAGTGGCCTCCTTTAACTGTACTGTGGCTTCTCTAAAAAAATCTCTGTAGCTCCCTTGGAACATACTGTGATCCCCCATTGAGAAACCCTGCTATAGAATATGTTACCCAGTTGCTCAACCTATCTTTTCTAAATGGTTTTTAGGGATAGAAAAGATAGGCTCACGACAGGATTAGTAGTAAGTTAATCGCTCTCGGTACGCTGCGTTAGTTGAGAATTGGAAAAGTGGGATGGAATTTTTAGACATCACAAACATCCATACCTTCGAACAGAATTCGATAAATCTTTTTCTGTTCGAAAGCATGGATGTTTGTTTTTTTTATTATTATTATAGAGTTTTATCAAGTATATGACAATTCAATCAATTTGCTCTTATTCTGTCTAATTACAATCAATTCAACTTCCTCCAACGGATACTATCCATTGCCGGTTACTCTTACTTGAATAATGTCAAAAGAAAGTTAGATTATGAAGCCAAGATTAACTTTTACCCCTTGGTAAATAAAAGTCGTTATAATTGACAGATGCAAAATAAAACCACACGCAGTCTTCGAATTTCCTTTAGCTAATATATATAATAAGAAAATATAATATTCAACGACAGGCCGTGGAATAGACATGCATAATTATTTCAGACAGGTTTATTTTTCCGCTACGCAGAACGGATATTATAGTATACTTAATATGGTTTGATGTAAGGTTAAATGTCATATAAACTGTTTTTGTAATGAATAACATCAATCATTATGGAATTTGGCTAAGAAAGCAATTTATTTATTTAGATAAAAGGTACAATAAAATTGAATTACAAAATTGCAAAAAAAAAAACACTTCTTTATACTAACTGCACTCATCACCAGTGCTGACGTGAGATTATTGGGCGCCCTAGGCAACGTTTATTGATGCGCCAAGAGCATCCAATCCTGGAGTCTTTTGTAATCCCGGGATTCACGATAAAATCGCGTAGAATTTTGAGATTCGGGAACTAGAAATCTTTGCTTGGTGATTTTGAAATCCTGGGAATTCGTGGATTTTGTTTTAGCTCTAAGAATTTGCGGTATTTCCAAAATGAAAACGTTTGGGATCATTTTTTAGTACTCGCTCAATATTTTGTTGTGCTTTAAAGATCGGTACTCTTTGTAACGGCAAAGATTTTTTTAGTTTTTGAGCTACTGATATTTAGATATTTAATTAATATTATTAAAATATAAAAAAATATTTCACTCCTCCATTTATCCGTCCTTTTATGGTTTGCACTCTACGCGGTTGCTTATTTCGTCTGTATGGTGGCGCCAGCCCTGCTCATCACGAGTAGTATCTAATGAACAAAACCAGTTCTTATCATTAATAAATAATGTTAAATTAATAAAGGAAAGTGTTTTTTTATGCTGCTGTACTGTCGCGAGTCATAGCATATAGCGAAAGCAAAGAGTAACCATTTACTGGAGATTTGAAAACAGATGCCTGTGGCGAATACAAGGAAGGTTTGTCAGGAAGACAGTCTCTTCTACCAACCGGATGGATATAAATTATGTACAATGAAAAAAAAAATACATGCCTATATCAAAAAAAAATAATCACGGAAGCGAATATAATTTTTATAGTGCGTCAGGTAATTTAAATTAAAAATATTAAGCAACTACCGTATTTTATTTGTGTAGTATTCGTTTCAAATATGATTAGATTTTTAATATTTTAAGACGATTCACTTAATCCCAGTACGATCCCGGGATTACGGTATATAATAATTTCTCAGGATGCCTGATTATAGCATTGACGGCCCTGACCAGGACGCCATATGCTACAAATTGCGGACATGGATCAACATATATATATATATTATACATATTGTAAAGATATTGCGCATCCAGTTTAAAATAAAATACATTTTAAGTTAATAATGCAGAAAAGTTACAAATATCGTTGTTTACTGGTTCTACCCTGTCGAAGGTATTCCCACGTTTCAATTATTAAATGCCAACTAAAAGAGGTTCTGGTGATATTTGTAGTTGTAGCCATGTATATATTATATAACTACTGTTTTGCTAGTGGTTCTCAACTGGTTGGTACTAAGCGAGACTTTCACCCTTTTCACGATGATCTCGGAAAAAACTTATTCCACAAATGTTAATTTCTATTGCATTCGTTTCCCTATTCTTTCCTCAATATTTTCAATTTGAAAACTTCCTGATACCCATCTGATCCTTTAGCTATTAGGTAACTCTTTTCAAAGAGAGATGTTCTCCAGCTTTGTTACATTTGGACAATGGAAATTGTTAAAAATAATTGCTTGGTGCCACTTCAACTTGAGATTGAATTTTTCTCGATTTTGAACATTTTTTTACCTTTTGATATCATCATTAGTACAATGACACGAGTAGATTCAACCTGAGTCAGTTTGCGTGCAACAGTGAAAAATTTGAACGGTTAAAATGTAATTATGCCATTAAAATGTAAACGTCTTTTATACTTCCAAAAGTCACCGACAATACGAACAATCACTCCATTTTAATAGTTGACCGATGAAAAAGAATTGCAAAACTACGCTGTCCTCACATTAAAAAGATGTAATGTTTGTTTTTCTCCTTCAACCTCTAGTAAAAGCTGACATCACATGAGAAAAGAGATGAGAATGTTCTCTTAACTACCGCAGGAAAGAAAGTGTAAGTTGAATTATTATTATTATTACGAATACATTTTTGCCTCTTTATACCTTCGGGCGCTTTGAAACTGGGGCATATTCATGGACCAGTTTTAACTGCGGCTTTAAGTTAACGCCCGATCTTAATGTCTTTTTCGCTTGCAAAAGTGTAGTTGAAAATATTTAAACTTTGCACGATGATGACACAATATTATGATGAATGGTAGAGTAGGTAATAAATGTAATGCCTGTTCAAATATGCGATGTCATTGAATTATTTTCACTTTCGCGCATGTTCGAACATTGTAGATTTATGAGTTAAGTTGTCTCATCGTACATTTTTGAGCAACTTATTGTCACGTGAATGTGTTATGCTAAAACAAAAACATGTAAAATAAAGTTAAATAATATTTATTATTCCAATAATTTAACATATACTTTGTAAGAAAAAAAATAATATACCAAATTTTAGGCGTTTTAATTGATTTAAATTCTGACCATTTAATTTGTTTCCTATAACTTTTGTAGATTTTAATAAAATTCTATGATTTTAATTGTAATGTATTTATGTGTATACTATTAAAAATACAAATAAAAGGATTTTGTTAAGAAAACTCACGTGCTTTTTTTAGTTATTGGAGTTAAAATAAAAAAAATACATATACCATTCTAAAATAAACAAAGATTACCACTTGTTACATTTTAGAACTTGCAGATCTTAATATAATAAACATTTCGTTATACTTAAATCAAAACAGTACATTTTTGAAAAGATACACTTTGGAACTGAAGTATTGTTATCAGTGGCGGCCGGTCAATGTGGCATTGGATCAATGCACCCCTTGTATATGCAGAGGCGGTTATATTTCGTGAAATAATATTCAAACATAACATTTATACCATTTGCTCATTTTAAATTCTTCATAGATTTACTATCTAAAATCAAATAAAATAAAATGTTATAAAATATTTATCACAGACAATAAAATAAATGAAGAATTTAAAATGAGTGAATGGTATAAATGTTATGTTTGAATATTATTTCATGGAATATAACCGCCCTTGCATATACAAGAGGTGCATTGATCCAATGCCACATTGACCAGCCGCCACTGATTGTTATACTTTATACTAAATAAATTTATATTTTTAAAAATAAAATTTATAGTATCAATTGATATTAAAGTTTTATATGGTAATCAGACGTTTGTTTTGCGGTTTTTTGGGTTATTACTATGTCACACTAATTCTGTTTAATCATCTTTCAAAAAAATTTCAACACTACATGCATAAAATTACAGAACAGATTAAATAATATCTACATACAAATCAAATATCACCGAGGTTACTTCAAAGAAATAGCGTGTGTCCTAGAAACCTTGTGCGAAATACATTTGCGAACATGCAGTAAAAAGTGAAATAAAAACAGTATAACGAATAACATTAATCAAAAGAATACGAATTGCAGTTACAGATTTGCTTGTCACGCATGTTCCAAGTTTAAAAAATAAGTGCTAATCTTTTGAACTATTGCAATAGCCGGCGTTTTATTTTCACAGTGTGATATTAAAAAGCGCGGGAGAAGGGACGCTACCATTTACAGAGGGGTCAAAAAAAGATAGCAACTTTAATTAAATTGAAGTTGTTGATATACCTAATATTTGAAAAAAATGTAGATATATTTAATTATTGTAGCGAATTCACAAAAGAAATGGAAATATGGAAGATGGACAGTATTAAAAATATTAGTTGAGTAATAGCTATTTCTTTTTCACGCCATCGTTAGAATTAAAATAACTGTAATTCCAGTTGAAAAAATACTTTATTATTTTTAATTATTCTAATGGAGTTCTACCAAGTAAATATTCTCTATCAAGTCTATAAATATTTTATGATATGTGCTGTTTGTTGAATGAAAAAATATTGAAGTGTTATTCATCAAGTAACTCAATTCAATAAATATATATTAAGCAAGATAAATACAGATATTTATTTATTATTGGAGTTTTTAAGTCTGATATTCTCAACTTATTTGCATGTTTCTTTATCCTGCACTCAAAGTTGACGCAGAAGTTTCTTAATGAATACAAAATTGAAATAACACATTCCATTCATAACAAGAATACGTTAACATGGATAAAAATCTGTATTTTATAAAAGTAAATACACATGAAGAACCTATTAGATACTTTTTCAAAAAATAAGTCACACATTCATTTCAGGCTATGAATATTCAAAGCAGGAACTGGACTGCTTAAAATTTATTGTTTTCCAATCATTCAAGGTGCCGGTCGATACCGATCTGCATGTAGATATAAAAATGTAAGTAAACACTAGCTTAAATAACCAATGTCCAACATATAGGATTTATAATTTTTTACTTGATACCCTTTTACTGCAAATTTTGATTGATTTTTTTTGTTTGATGTACTTTCGTTCATTAAAAATTATAAAAAACTAAGTATTTACGTAATATTATGACGTTTGTTTTAAAATTTTGATTCGATAAACATAACAGATCCGAAGAAAAAATTTCGTCAATGATACACTTGGGTTACAGTTTTTTTTATAGTAACTTGATTAGCAAAAATAAATAATTTCTTTATTAGCAAAAGTAAATGAATAAAATTGGAATAACTATAATAAACAAAGTAATTAGGTAATAATAAACAATTAGTCAATGGTGGTAATAAAACAAAATGATAATTAATTGTATGCTGTATTTTTTCAATCACTTAATTTTGGAAAGACACGTGTTAAATCGAAACAAGAGATGAAAATGTTGCACCCAAATACGAACGCTCATAAACTCTTTTTTGAGGAAACTTTAGAAATAAACAGAGCGCAATTGAAAAGTCTTCCGATTTTAAATGAAATTTTACACATGCCTGGCTCTCCACTTTTATACCCTATATATTTATATAATCATAAAACCTTTTCCGACAAACAAAATAAATATAATTCTTAAAAATACTCACTATTCAAATCTGTGGGCATTTCCATGGGCTTAAACTCAATGATACTTTTATTTGTTATATAAACACGAAACATTCATTTACTAAGCGTCAGTTAAAGTTCATCCGTGCACCTAAACGCATGAAGATGCCGAAAGGCGAAACCCGGGACAAAATCTGTGTGAATGTACATAATTTGAACGATTCAAATTTGCTGTATTTTTATTAATTGATTAAATATTTAAATTAAACTTTGCTGTTTTTGGCCGCTCTGTATTTGACATACGGAGACAGGGCAAAATGTATCAATGCAACAAGAGAGGTAAAAGATCGAACCAATTTTTTTCTGCGGCATTTCATATCAAGATGTTTTGCGAACGTATATAAAGGTTTAAAAACATTCGCTTGATCACTCACTCTCGTTTTAAGTGTCGCACGAGCAGAGAGAAATTTATCTTTGAGGGGGCAAAGATTAATAGCACAATATAGAAGTTAAGAGTCTGAGAGAATTGGTCAGTTATTAGCAAAGTCGTACTTGGTGTTTTGAAGTGATCGTACAAAAAGTTGGTGATAGTGATTTACTATTATTGGATTGTATTATATCAACATGAAGTTCTTGGTGAGATTTATATGACAATTTCGTTATTTATGTTAATTCTCTTATCTATAAAAAATTATACTATATTTCCTCAGTATACTTGCAGAAAGCGATAAGTCAAAAAACCTTAAATAGAGATAATCGTTATTTTCGATAACCGTAATACTTTAACGTCTCTGTTTATTCACTTTACTATTACTTGCCGATTTTTAAACATAATAAAATTTGATAAAGATTAACGAATTCGATTCACATGTTCAAACGTTTAAAGTTGTTTATTGTTTTTTTACTGCCAAACATAGCTTTTATCGAAAATGTCTACATGTATATTATGTAAAAATACACAAAATATATGGTTGAACTTGTTTCTTGAAAAGATACAAAGTGTTAAAAAGTGTTAAAAAAACTATATACATATCTGCATTCATAATTCAAAACAGCCGGTTTTTGAATTATCGCCTTCTGCCAGTATGTCGACGTTTTATTATAAGAAGATTAACCAATTTATAATTTTCTAAGAACTTTAAAAATTAACTTTATGAAATAATTGCATCTTTGATAACAAACGGGCGGGCGCATCTAGATTTTTACAATTATGAGATATCTCAATTTTACTGAAATAAACATTTTAAGGAACAATGTTTGATGAGAAATTAAGTTAAAATGTTTGCTCATTTTGAAATTATTTTTCACAATCTTTGTCACTTAAAAATGAAAATTTCGGTAAATCTGCGATATTTCATATCCGATAAAATCGCTAGTACATTTTTTTAAGCATGCACGATATGATAAGTTCAACAATTAAGAAAATAAGTACAAATTTCATTTATAATTTATAATCGATAAAAGTAACTGAGCATTTTTACAATATGTAATCTAGGTTATTATATAATTTTATTGTACTATTAAAAAGTATTATCAATAAAACCTTTTTGAATATGGTTTTGATGAATTTAAAATAAAGATTCTTATGTCTATATGACGTATTAATAATTTTACAAAACAAAGTATTCACTCTCAAAGATTACAGTTTTATTAATTTAAACACACATATATAAAATTGTTATAATTGGTCTAAATTAAAGATTCATTAAAAAAAAAAGCGCTAAACTTTGAAATCTAAGCCTGTGAATAGATTTTACTGTTTTTTACCACAATCTTCAAACAAAAAAAATACATTGATTTTATTAGGAAAGCCCATTCAAATAATATAGTTAACTAAATCATTATATTACAAATGTGGTATTAAATAAAAGCGGTATTTTAGGAAAAAATATTAGATGCGTTTTAATATTCTACATACTGAGGTATCGAAAGTAGTATCGAAAAAGTTACTAAGTAAATACTTACACACCACAATAGTGTTACCTCACTAAAATAAAAATATTTTATCCACAAAAATACAAAGTTGTAAGCCATGGATGTAATTAACAGTACAATACAAAAGTAACACCATTTAACTAATTGGTCCACTTCACTCCTAGAAAGGCTCTATGTAGGAATAATGCAAAAAGATGTCGCATTTCTTAATTTGTGGCTTGAATTTTTACTTAGTAAATATCCATTGTAAAAGGAAATCAAATGAATTACTTTTTTAGTTATATCAGAAGCTTAGGATAAAGCTAAAAAATAATTCGGCTTATCATTACCGCCAGAATTATCAATTGTATTTTATGATAAAAACTTGTTAAACTAAATTATCTATTATTTTTCACTTCTTCAATTTAAATAAAAATACATAATGATATAACAGTTGTGCCAGTTAATGGCTTTTTGTTTAAATAATAACATTGTTTTGATAATGATTTTTTATATATCTTATGATTTATATGTATGTATTTACTTCTCCATATGAAAATTTGTAAAGGTATAATAAAACATGTGTTTTTTTTCAAACAGCTCGTGTCCTTGTTGGCCATAGGGCTTACATGCCAAGCCTTTGCCAAAGAAGACGCTAAACAGGAGTCCAGCAGAGGCGTCGAAAAGAAAACTGAAAAACGTGGCGTCGTGGAAATCCAGAACTCTCATTCTGCTTATGTAACTCCGTCACCCCTTCATGGAGGTAGCTTTATTTTTTCTATGTAAAGTTAGAGGTTGTTTTTATCACCATTGTTAATAAATATATATTTCATCTTTAAATTCAGTACAAAATGATTTCATGCATACATTTATAAATTTAACAATAATTAAATATGAATCAAAATAAATACGAAATTAAGCAAAGCTTAAGTCAGTTCAAGTTCATCCGTGCGCTTGAACGCCTGAAGATGCCGAAAGGCGAAACCCGGGTCGATAGTGACAAAATCTGTGGGAGTGTACATAATTTAAATGATTCAAATTTAAGCAAAGCTTATTGAGGAAGTTATTACTCTCAACCATTTATATGTTGGATAATTCAGTTGGGTATTACTTAAAAGTTATTAAACATTATTAAGAATTGGTTTGATTATTGAGACAATATAATGCTATAACAGTTTAACAAGAAAACAAATATGAAAAAATCAACAGTAAAAAGCTTCGTTTTTCAAAATTTATTAAATTGAATTATGTATAGGTATGTATTTTTCTAATTTGAATTATTTTTTACAGAAGAAAGAGAGTGTTTTTTTATTTTATATTATAGTTTACAATCTAAAACTTAATAAAAAAATGTAACGAAAAGTTTTAGTTATTCATTTTTTTTTTAATTATATTTAACTGTAATAATCCGGGTCCGTGGCGCAGGGGTAAAAGTCGTCAACTTTCATGGGGGATCTCACGGGATTGAGACCAAGTACTAACGAATGTTTTTCAATTGATTTATGGATTTCTGTTTGAAAGCATAGTTTTGTGTGACGTCCATGAATTCCATTTCACCCTAACAATCTTAAAACTAGTGTAGGCTTATATTACGAAATACTGGAATAATTTAGAAACAAAATAGTTTAAGCATTGATTTATACAATAACCGCATAAAATTTGAATATTTTTAATTTTCAGTACATGGATCGACGGTGTTGCCACAATTGTCCGTAACACCCGGTATTATCTACGCTCCACAAAAGCAAATTATAGCAGCCGCATCTCCATCACAGGTGAGTCTTTCAATACTTTAGAAGTTTTTATTTTACTAGTGACTATCTTAGTCAGATATTAAAACATGCAACGGTATAGATTAATTGAAAAATTTTGAGTGCACATAATTTGTTTCCGCTTTCATCAAATAAGTACAAAAATAAAATTCATCAGACGTTCAAAATTGAAAACACACTCCGACGCGTGAGCCAAAAATGTATGGACTGATTTTTTGCACCGGTCTTAAATTATCATACAATAAGTGTGCCTTATATGCCAGTCAATTAATTGAACAGCGATTTTTTTTGCAAAATAAGCGCATGATGACAAATCAAATATTTATTATAGTGAATATTAATTTATAATATCAAATTATTAAAGAAGTCTATAAATATTCCACGTAAAATCGCAAAACGTACTTTCTTTTAACAGTGATTTTTATTGAAATATTTTCATATAAATCTAAATAAAATATGTATTTGAGGAAACAATTTTACTGTGACGATAAATTGTTTTGTTTTCAATATAAAATTAAAATTTGTTGCAAAATCTATGAAATAACTAAATAATCAATTTAATATTAATTAAAAATGAACCGCGAAGTTACGACAAAATCCATCGAAAATATAATTTAATTTTCAATCAACAAAAAAAATTGTCGCTGAACGATTGCACGATAAGAGTTTAATAGAATTTTTAATCGATTTTTACGAACAAATATCAAATAATTGAGTGGAAAACTTATTCACATTATTTGTGAGAGATTGATTATGTTATTCTTTTGATGTTCTGGTGTTGTTAATAATAAAAAACACTACTTATTTTGTATTCTGTAACTGGTGTAAAAAAAAAAACAAAAAACTCCCCAATCAGCTCGTTGCCATTAGCGACCAACCATAAACTATTATGCGTTTTTCGAGAGGAGCGATTCATAGATATTACTAGATATTCAGACACATTGAGAATTTTAGGATAATGACAAAATATGGGAAGTAAAGTCTATTATTTTGTATAAAGCACATGGCAATAGATAGAGCACTTTTCTCTATTGGAGATAAGAAAAACCAGATTGTCAACATATTGAACAAATGTATTATTCTGATTATGGCGTGATGCCGAAGAAGATATCAACCATATTTTATAATTCTTGTAAAAAAACCAATGTGGAACTCCTAATGGATTTTATCTCCACAAGAACTGCTTGTTTCTCAGTTTATCAACATTTCTTTTTTTTTCAAAGAGAATGGAAATAGAAAGAGAGCTAGGAAAGGAATAGTTGTTAGCTAATCGCTAATGTATGGAATAGGGGAATTTAGGAATTTCGAACAAAAATTCATAAATCGACTGGAATTCGAACCCGTGACTTCTTTAACTGAATTCAACGATTTTGACCACTTGCATACGTATCTATTTGTACATGTATATAAATAGTTCTATAAAGTTTTTTCTTTAATCTGATTCGAGAGATTGGCGTAACTGTCAGAAGATTATTGTTGGCGAGAGTTATTTTAAGCTTACCGGACTTTGAATGACAACTTATTTAAAAAATATATATATTTACAAAATTTTCAGTTTTTTTCAAGTTTAAGAAGTAATTTTTTTCAGCGTGCTTTAAAGAACGAAACACATGTCATTGAAGTAAGACAGTGTAATATTTTGCCTCACCATTGGTCAAATAGATTAGCACTGCTATGTCAGAACTAGTTTTATCGACATAAACCGTCTTATCTTATCAGGACTGTTTTAAGCTCAAAGTGCTTACTTTGGATTTTAGGTCGCGATTTTTAGGAGACATTAAAAGCAAACGAAGGATGCATTAGTCATAAAACCCTTCTCAAGAAATTTGAGCTTCTGCTTGAATCTATTGATAATAATCGTACATTTGTATCAATTTTTAAGAAAAAGTCTCTTATAATATTGTGAATTGGTTTTGTTTTATATTTGAGAAACCAAAATGCGATTTTTATAACTTATTCTACAATTATTAAGAAATACGTTTATCATGCAATAAAAATCTACAAAATAAACAATTTAAAAACATGTATAAGGTCATAAAGAAATAATTATTAATCAAATGTTAAAATGACGTTTATTGTAAAATGCATATTTTGGACTATAGTACATTAACACTTAAGCACAGAAACATTAAAAATAGGATCGAAGAGTGACATTTGCATTTTATTTATTCAGCTATCATTGAAGATTACAAAAAATATTATCTAGATAGTTTTGGAATTTAGCGAATGCATCCAATAAGATGAATTTTGCAATGTGAACCCGAAGGTTAACAATATTTTTAAGCTTTTAAAAGCGAGTTTTTTTTATTAAAAAATATATTGTTAAAGGTGTAAAAAAACTTTTATTATTTTAAGTATTTGTACTATGTTCAAGATACGTTTGGCTCATGACTAGCATCATTGTTAATGAACATTCTAAAAGTGATACTTGAAACATATCCGCTCATTTTGTAAGGATAAAGATTGTAAAGTTAACATTAGGTAGGTGGGGAGTTACTGTAAGCCTCACAGAAATCCACTTTTAAGAATATAAATCCGCAATTGAAAAAGACGTAAGTCGAAGTTTATTACTACGTAATGATAGAGGTTTTTTTTATGATATTTTGAATTAAAAAATACGTTTCAAATGCTATAAGATAAAACAAATTAAAATCAAAATAATTTTACCAAATCAAAATGGTCGCTCATTTCCAGGAAATTTTCATTTTAATTTCAACGTGTACGGTGCAGGTTATAAACAAAAAGTTTGTTTTATAACGCAAACAGTCGTTTCGGGCCAATTTTCGCAAAAGTTGTAAGAGCAAAATTTTCATGTCACCTCGCCTGCATAAGTTTACTCTGCGCATTTATAATTTAATCAACCCCTTTTAAAATTTAATAAATTTTAAAAGACGCAGGAAGGTTTTAAATTCACCCTTAATATTGTCACCACATTATAATTAATTCATTGCTGAGTCCAAAAAATAAATAATTAATCGCTTTGCGAAATCCATCACAAAAGATTTTGAATCTTCTATTTTGCACCGTACCACTCTACTCTGTATATACAACCATAATTTGAGTAATTTAACAATTACGTATATTCGAAGGCTGGCTCAAATTTTATAAATTAAACTTTTCTTTGAAAGACAACAGAGAAAATTATATTGGAATGTAATATCTATCTTTTGAATAAGAAAACAATGAAAATGAAAATTAGTTTGAATGATATGCGTGATAAAATTTATTATAAACGTAATTTTTCATCTTACGTCTAATCTAAAATATATTATTATAATTGGACACATGGTTAAATAATTATGTTTAAAAATGGACAGAATATTATTTTGTATAGGTTTTTTAGAAATTTGTCATTTGATTTATTTGCTGAAACTCCGTTATATAACGAAGAAAATTTCAACCGTATTTTGTTTTCAATCTTCTTTACTTCAAATTTTAATCAATTAATTAACGAAATTTAATTGATGGCTGACATTTTTTAAAACTTATGAATGTTAAAGCGATGAGGCTACTACAAACATATGAGTTGTTAACTGATAGCTTGTTCTATGCCACGTTTTTAAGATTGGATAGTCAGTTTCGCAGATATCCATTATTCGAAAAAACAACCAAAGATTGAACACAAGTTCAATGTGCAAAAGTATACTAAGTATAAGAAGTGTTGGGATTCAAGCCTTTTGACACCATAAAAAATAGTACGAATTAACAAAAGCGTTAATCACTCATCTACATAGAGCAACAGGTTTTCAGGAAAAATTTCAATGGGGAACGGGATGAGATAAAAAATAGTAATTTTATTTATTATTTGTCGTCTGTTAGAGCTTGCTCTACCGATCACGAATGTCTGGGTTCGATTCCCGGTCAGATCATAGTGAATTTTAAAAAAATTCAATTAAAAGTTGTTACCGAAGACTGGGTGTTTGTGATGTCAATCCAGATTATTTCTTCTCCTCCCATTCTTCTAATCCTTTAATAACTGGGTGTAGAAATAGCGATAAGTCAACCACTAGTCCTATTCTAGCTTTATCATTCTTTCCCTACTTACTCACTTTGAAAAAAATAAGGTTGAGCGACTGAGTAATAAACAGTTCTCGTAGAAAAAAACTTCTGTTGAGATACCTCCATTAGGATGCTATATGCTCCACATTGGGAGGGGACATGAAAAAATATGTTATTTATGATTTGAATTTTCAATATCTTCATTATATTTAAAGAAACATACGAACGAATACGTAACTACGAAAATTTTTGCAGAATATATTTACATATTGCTTTATTCTTAATATGATTAAAATAAAAAACCAATGATTATTTAATGTTACGTGCCAGTTAAATAATTGGACTTAACGACCATTATAAATTGCCGCTAATTAATAGATTTGTGTAGGAATTAGTCGGCCAATTAATTGATACACAATACATAATTGGTTCACACGTGTTTCACCACGTGGGCATCTTAATGTTTATTTTTCAAACTACTTTCTACAAATTGCGAAGCGCGGCCGTGGGAACGGGTATGGTCACGGAATTAATTATTGGGTTCGTAAACAGGATATTGCAAAACTCGCGCACTCAGTACTTTAGTCCAATTTTTTAAATTGCGGCTTTAAGGCATAGTGATTATTAGATGTCCATCACAAAATGAAAAACGACACATACGTCTTAATTAGGTTATTAAAATCTTTAGTATAAAAAAACTCTCATATTTGCTAGTCTGCAGTCCAAAACGATACGAATAAAATAAATTAAATACCATAGATTCAAAGTTTATAGAAATACCAGTCGGGTCTGTATTCAGTCAAATTGTTATGGTCAAATTCATAGGCTTCCGTGATAGATTTCACGGGCTCAAGTCCCAGTATGAACAGTATTTTTAAAAATAGATTTGTTGATTTCTGATTGAAGGCGTGGGTGTTTGTGATACTCTTCCACCCTTTAAATCCTAAAATAACGGTGTAGCGAGAAGAATTAATTTTACGTTAATTCCTGTCAGTTAACTCAATTCTTTTACATATATTCTTAAAAAAAAAACAAGAGGTTCACAGCAGTTCTTAATCGTTATGCCTCTTATAACCTTTGATTGAATTGACATTTACTTGGTAGAACTTCATTGTAATACGGTTAAAATAGAAAAATATCTAGTTAAACATTTTTCACAAAAAAATGTAGAATTAAATAAGTTAGTTGAATATTTTTTAGGTGAAGAAAAACTTTTAAGCAAAGAATGTAGGCGAATCTAGACATTATAGTATGATTTGTGAGTTGATGATTTTTTTTTTTAAAATAGTGGTTTTGATGATAGAATTTAAATTTCATTCAATTTGTGTGGTTTGGTATGACAATAATCGTAATCACTAATAAATACGACATGCATTTACCGATTCTACATGCAATAACTAGTTATACAGTAAACGTTACGAAATCAAGGAGGAAGAAATAAGTCGCATTACGTTGTTATTTTTAATGTATCGAATTACTATGCATGTATGTGATTTGAGACCATTTGGCGAAAGTAGTCTTGTAAGAGAAAAACAAGGCAATGCAAAGTATGGCAGTTATACACCAGCACGCCAAAGTTGAATGATGTTATTATTTTTAAATATAAAAATGAATTTGATAACTTTGTAATTTCATTTGTTTTTTTTACAAAATGGATTCAAATATAAGAATTAAATATTCATTTTTTTGATACGGATAAACTTCTAGAGTACTTACGGCGTATACATAATAATTTTGGTCTTTCACTAAATATGGCCACAAAAAAAATAGTACCTTTTTGTAATCGTGATAAAAATTTGAAACTTTTTATCCCTTTTTGTAAAACTTCGAAAAATGGTTTAAACTGAGTTTTAGGATGTATTGGAATTCGAATACCGGTTATTTTAACAATCGGTTTTGGCATAAGCCCTAATATGTACATAATGATTCAATCAATACAATAATTTCAAATATCCCATAACCAACAAAGGCTATATAATTATATATAGAATCAAATTAAAAATCACTTCACTTCGATTTCATTTGAACGAATTTGTATTTTTAAAGCATGATAAATCGATACTAATATGTTGAGATCATAAACCTGCCTGAAGCGCTTAACTTTCTATTATTGTAGCATAACGATCACAAAAATTGGACACATGTCTTTAAAATCAATTTGTTTATAATATGCTAGGCTTGGTTAATACAGTTATTCCCTAACTGTGAGTCTCTTAAGGGGAAAAATGGGGAGGTATAAAACCTTGTTTATGCATGTTCTACGTTTTACAAGCGTTTCAATAATTTTTAAAATTCAAAATCTGTGTTTATCTTTATGCATACATTATATTTTTTTTTTAACCACGTCCGCTCCCAATATGGAGAATATGGACTCTTAATGGAGTTTATCTCAACAGAAGTGTTTCTACGAGAACTGCTTGTTACTTAGCTGCTCAACCTCTCTTTTTCCAAAGAGAGTAGGAATATAAGGAAAGGGCTAAGACAGGACTACTGGTTAGCTAATCGCTCTCAATACGCCTCGTTCATAGGATAGGATGGGTGGAAGGGGGGAATTCGAGACATCATGCAGCCATGCCTTTGAACAGAACTTCATAAATCGATTGAAAAATCAATTTATAAAACTGCCCGTACTGGGATTCGAACCCGTGACCTCCGTAGCGGTAGCCAATGACATTGATCACACACATAAAAAAAATAACTGGAGGCACAAAAAACCTTTTTTGGATGATTTTGAAATATACACATCCTTAAAGAGCACGTAGATTCATTCATAAACTTGTGTTTAATTGACTTAATCTAATTTGAATTGCATATATTGTTAAAGATAAAACCATTTTTTAAGTCTTATTTTCTGGTTGCAATTTTCAAAGTAATATAGCATTTATAGCTTACATTCTTTTGATAGAAATAAATTATTGAAAAAAAGCTGTTTTGAAAAACTGTGGGTTACGTCCTTCTTTTTTCCACAGTCGATACAAAAGGTGTTCGCAGGGAAAGCTTAGTACTTTTCTACTCTCTATTGTAATATTGGCTGTATGTAAAGTTGCAACGTCTTGTTGGGACCAAATGTTATTCGGCGTCGACCCTGAGTCCACACCACTTTAACACCAGTTGTAATATGTGCCAAATGAATACCTAAAAAAATACGAGGAAAGAGTCAAAGGTTAATTTATTTCTAATTTTGTGGAATTGAGTATGAAAAAGTTTGGAAAACTCTGGGTTTAAACACATCAATGGCTGTGATTATTTAAATTATGGTAGGTTATAATTTATGCTTTGTAATATAACTGTATTAAAATGCATACAGCTTCCATAATAAGGTTTTTAAAGTACAGGTAAGACCTACGGGTATAAGTTAGCTTTGAAAAGTAAAATTTTAAATTGGTTACTTAGTAGGTAACCTTTTTTTAATGATAAAGTGATTTACTTTTGAAAGGTATTTCCAAACAAATTCTTTGTTGCTAGTAAATTATTGCTTAAATTAATAATATTAGAGATGTGGGAAAGATGATGGAAGTCTCCGTGTTTTGTAGAAAATAAGTTGGATATATCACCGTGTAGAGCTGGAAATTATGCACATTGTAGTCAGTTTAATTTGAAAAAAAAGCATATTAGCATGATAGTTAACTTTTAAGTACTAGCTGGTTCCCGGCAAGCGTTGCAATGCCACTCAAAGAAAAAAAGTGTTTGTGTTTTAATTGTATTTATTGAAGTACGTTTTTTCTGCATGTATGTTTGACGTTAGACGTTTGCTGCTGATTGTCTATGGTACGACACACGCACAACCTACTGTAAGTTAATTTTACTAAAAAATTCACGCAAGTGCAAGCATACGTTATCAAAATGAACTGTATAGCAGACATACAAACATTGATTTTTATATATAAGACCTACTGTAAGTTAATTTTACTATGCCTATAACCTTCCTGGAGGTGCAAGAAAAAAGTTTGTCAAAGTTTTATTGCAATTGGATGAGCGGTGTGGCAACGCATACAGCACGAACAACAAACATTCATTTTTTATATATTTGATAAGATAACGTAGCTTAGTAAAGTCTTAGTACTTTGTAAAAGAACTTAAAACTTGTTCGTATAAAATTGAGATTATAAGCTAGCTAATCATGGGTCACAGAATTTTTCTCACATAATTTCTCAACAATTTATTAATATAAATGTATCATAATTCATACAAACCATTTATCCCCTATGTTAACCGTTGCCCCGTAATAAAATTAGTGTCTAAAACGTAACACTGGTCATAAAAGTTTATATCGGGTAATTATGTATGGCAACCGTAACTTCATGACAACACCTATGGCACTATGTTTATGGTTCTAACATCATTATATTAATTATAACTTTGTTTGTTACAGGTAAATTTTAACTGCCTTGCAATGGTTTGAATATAAAACCGTATCATATGCGAGTGCTCGAGGACGTTAGTTCAAAAACAATTTGAAACAAAATAGTATTAAATGCCACATTTTATATTCAAAAAGTTTTCGTAACACTCTGATTTAATAACATACTGTAAAATTACTCATTCTTATATAAACAAATTAATGATATTATTATGAAAGAATATACAAAAGTAACTTTTATTTGGAAAAATATAAGTTTTTTATTACATGATTAAAAACACATTTTGGGACACAGGTTCAAATGGCCAAACAAAGCATTCGTACAGTAATTTTCAATTAATGTATGAATTTGTCTATCCATTCCATTTTAGATCATCGAGAAATAATAATTGTTGACATGAGATATTAATTAAATATTAAACAAATTACTGATAGCTTTCCTTTTCTAACAAACTATTTGTTTCTAAATTTCATTCATTCATTCATTTCATTTTGATAATTTATATCCACAAAACTTCTGCTACAACTATTTATTACTTTTGAACTATTAATTACTTATGAGATTAGATCTAAATCAGGAGATATTTATTTTGTATTTTTTTACAATAAAAATGAGCCCAATTAATCATTTTTTTCCAACTGTTTGAAATAGAGTTAACATAAACGATGAAATGATATTGAAGTGCATACACTTTATTTACTCAATGGTATATATTTGTATCGTTGAAAAAAATGAATATGATTGAAAAATTGACAACATATCAATCATTTGTAATAAATAGCATTAAGAGCCTCTATTTATTAAGTGATGACCATCAAGCCAATTAATCATATTTACTGATGATTCATGTTGGAAATGAATAGTATGATATTTATAAAAAAATATATATACCGTATATAAAAAAAAGCTTTATTTTCATTTAATTGATTGCCAATACAAAAAATGAGAATTTTACGAACAACATGAGCAGTTTTCATTAATTTCTTAAGGATGAATAATGAATGCGTGTACAGTTTGTTGAGATTTTTGTTAAAAAAAGATTTATTACGGATCGTGTTTGCATTGTTCGATAAATCATGTTTGAATTGTTCAAATTGTGTTGATTTCAATACGTTTTGTCACTAACAAGCCGGGTTTCGTCTTTTACAGGCATTCACATATGAACTTGAATTGACGTTTATTTAATGTTTTTTTTGTGTAATAAGTATACAAATACTATCAATAAGTTAAAAAGTAGTTGATTGCGATCTGAATTAGTTTTGATATTGTAAAAAAGTCTCATTTGCCAATTTGGATAATGATTATTCACAAATTATTTTAGAATTTACTATATTATATGCACAATTTTAATGCTATATTTTTTATACGGTTTTAATTTATGAGGTTGCAAAAATTTCAATTATGCAAAAAAACGCACTCTATTTCTGTTGATATAAGTTTCATTACGAGTCTATTTGGGCTAAATTTCAAACATACGTAGCTACATTTTTTAAAGAATGACGGATCACGAAGAAATGTAGACTATTTAGCGTCTGTAAGATACGTAAAAAATAACCTTATTTCTAATAATGTAAAAAATATGGCCTTTGTTCGGATAATGACTATTATAATAAAGAATTATCTGCAACGATTTTGATAAAAATGATGAATATTGTAAATAGCTTCAATTTCTGTTGAGATGAAGCGCAATTCCTAGCAATTATTTCTCATCAGCATCCTGTTCGAGACAACTTAATCCAATTTCAGCATTCTTCTCCTGAATTTATTTTGCACAATTAGACATCGTTGGAATTTTATTTTGGCCGTTCGCCCTAAAGATACGCTAACAAAGGGAAAGATCAGATAATCGTCACTGTAAAGTCAGCATCTACTTGTATTGTATTAGATTCGGTTCTTTCAAAAGATTTATTTAATTAAAATAAGAAAGGTTGATTTTTATAATAGATTAATTAGTGGAAGTGTATGCTCTAAAAAGAGGGATGGAAAAATCAATACAACCTCTCGCATACAATGATATCTTTTAATCTTCTGAATAACAAAGCTTTTACGTACATGCATTTAAATATTCACATTTACGGGTGGATCTCATTATATTGTTGGTATACTGCCAGAAAAAGTCAGAATTTGCTGAATATCACGGAGAAAACTGTCAAAATAGCGTGGCCGTAGACAATAAGACAAATGAATAATCAACAATTAAATCTAATTAAAATCTCGTTTTTTTGGATAGATGTAGTATGCAAGTATTTTTGTCTATATCAGGGTTTTTCAACGGTGGGCCATGTGGCCCTCCAGGGGGCCACAGCGTGTTTTAAGGGGGGCACAGAGATTTATTTTTGTTTTGGGGAGCCACAGCACAGGTTAGGGGGGCCACGGGTCTTAATAAAACGATACAGGGAAGAGCATCCTGGCGGACGTCGCGCAGCTATGTTTTGTAAATCCTTAAATAAAATAAATTACTGGCATTCTAGATTCAAAAATCTCGGAAGAGCTATAAAAAAGGTGGCTTTTTAAAATTATAATTTTCATGGGAAGACAAAACAATGATATGGGAGCCACAGAAAAATAAAGACACTCAAAGAGGGCTACGCTCTCAAAAAGGTTGAGAAACACTGGTCTATATTATCGTCTTTTGTTGTGTATATTTATTGAAACACAAACATATTCATATCATTGATTAAATGAAGCCTTAGAAATTTATCATTGTTTGATAAATTCGATTTGCTAGTATTACAAATGTTCTTATCTTTTTATATTTATCTAGTGCATAAAAAGAATTTCTGTCAATGCGTTATGTAACACTGAGGTACACTTCAAGATTAAATGCAGTCGACATCATGTATGGGTGGAGCAACTCACGTACGCGCTCACATTTCCCGGTAGTCAATAAACAAGTTTTTGCCTTTGAATTTATACTACAGGTTTCCGAGCTCACTCAATGCACAATCGAAAACTACTTTAAACATTAAATTAACTAATTTAAGACTTTCATCGACTGTGTTTGATGTAAATTTAAAATTGAATTTGAATCGTTAAAATTTTGTACATTTCTACACGTTTAGTCACAAATTATCTGTCTACCTTTCGACATCTTCGTGCAGATAAAATATTAACTTAAATCGCCTAGTAAATAGATCTTATTATATTTACATAAAATTATAAAAATACTATTGTTCTTGATGTAGTAGGCATTTACTTGGTAGAACTACATTATAATACGGTAAAAAAAGAGCTGGTTCTAGTTCTGATGAAAGCATACGCCGAAATGGCTATCAACTGATTTTTAAAAAATGTAAAATTAAATGCTTTGCTATTTTTTACTGGAAAAACAATATTAATCCCCGCACGTAGTTTTAAATCCTCAAAATAATTTACATATACATACGTTTTGTCACTAACGACTAGGGCTTCCAAACCGGTTTAAACCGAAACCGGTTAACCGGTTTATCGCGTGTTTTGAAAAAACCCGAAAACCGGTTTATTTCACTCGGTTAACCGGGTTCTATCAAAAATAATCTTTTCTTATTTTTCATTGTTTTTTACAAAAATAAAAATGTTTTATAATGAATTTACTGCGTTATATAGGAAATAATTCACAAAATACAACAAACATGTACATACATATATACATTTTGTAGAATAATCTACTTTTGTCTCAAAGTTGTCCAAGTTGTGAACAGAAATGACTCTTTCAAATAATTTGATATTTTTTCGTAATTATTTATTAACACAAATGAATATTTTGGTATTCTTCTCTATTTTTGTCTAAATATTGGATTTCTTGTCTTATCCAGTTGATACTTTTTAAAAATTGAATGCATTTAAACATCGTTTGGTGAGTTTTATAATCAAGCTCTATTTTTTTTTATTTGACGTGTATTTTTTTTATCATAAAATATTTTTTCACATGTTATAGTAATTGTTTCTTTGCCATAGCAAACAGGTTGGTAACTAGAGTCCCATTAAGGAAATATCGTGTTTTTTGTTTGAAATTGGATTATTAGCTGTTATGCTAAATATTGAAATATTTTAAAGATTTTTATTGCATACCTAATTAATTAAAATACATGATATTTCGGTTTAAACCGGTTAACCGGTTTATTTGTCAGAAAAAAACCGAAAACCGGTTAGTGATTAAGTCCGGTTAATTGGAAGCCCTACTTACGACCCGTGTTTTGGATTTCGAGATCGTAAATGCACTTGAAGATACAAAAAGGCTTCAATGAAAACTTGATTTCAAAAACTTTGTTACAATTAACTGAATTGGTAATTATTTTATCTAAATAAGTCCCATTCTTCAAAAGTACTTATTATTCCTGTCCTGTTATAATAAAAATCTGAATTTGAATAAAAAATCATCATCAAGTACAACGTTTTTACCGTTTAAAAAATATTTATCGTCAGTCCCCCATTTAAATACTAATGTATCAATTAAACTTACAGCAAAGTAAAAATCTTTAGAAATTGAATATGGAATTTTATACGTTTTGTTGTATACTTAACAAATAGTATTGTTTTATTTCTGTAATCATATTAAATGATCCATTGTCTTGAGAAAAAAAAATGAATTTGTATTATAATCACTCAGTAGAGTTTTAAACAAACTTCATAAAATAAATATTTATATCAATTGTTATGCGCCTCTAAAAAGTGCAGTGGCATAAAGATATATGTCACAGATTGTTTTACAGCCATTATTATCCACAGTTCTACATCGAGTGATATGTTATGCTCATATATTACCATTCATTGTATGTTACATATCAGAATATCACTTATGTGAATCTGGCCGTGTATAAGATAACTAGTTTGAACCATTCATATAAATAAACTAACCATTATATAAGAAGTTATAAACGACTAGTAATTGTATCATTCACGTCTACCGGTGATGAACTAGCATGGAAAACACCTAGTAATTATGCGGCGTTATCGGTTTCAATTCCTGTTGGGTTAAATATGCAATATGATCAAATATTATGATGTATTTCAAGTTATGACGCACCTCTTTTTTGAGCTTCGGTAATATGCACTTGTGGGCACAACCATCAAGACGCCAATCACTAGGATATCCAATCCCGGATTCTTTTTATGATTCCGGGAAAAACCACTCACTATAAAATCGTGTAGAAATTCGGGATTCTGGATTGAGAAATTATTGCTAGGCGATGTTGAAATTTTGGGAATTTACGGATTTCCTAAATTGAAATGACGGGAGACCTTTTTTTGACTCTTCCAGAAATTCCAACTTCAAAATCCAAAAATTTGTGGAATTGCCAAAATGAAAAAAAAATGACCTTTTGGTGGTTGAACAATCAAACAATCAACAACCAATTTGAATAAGGTGAAGTTCTGTTTCCGTTTTTAATAATCCAGGTCCATTAATTTGATCATGCCGATATGCCGACGATTTTAGAAATTGGTAAACTTGGTGGCATTATACTGAAAGTAATAAGATCTCGACTAATAGATCCTTTCTGAATACAAAACGTTACTTTTTCAACATTATGTTTATGCGTAGCAACCAAGTCTTGGATAACTACTCCTAAGCAAGCTACTATTTATTGCAAGCACTATTGCAAACTACCAATTAAAATCGCTTAATGCTTGTGTTACGGGATACGCACATATGGGGATGTATGTATGTAGTGGGTAGTGGCAGGTACAGCATTGAGTACCTTGAGACAACAAAGATTTTATAAGATCCCAGGACTTATAGAAATACTTTGAAGTTATGGCAAAGCTCAAATTATGAATGTGTCCCTTGTGGGATTCAAACCTATAAGCATTGCAGCCGCCGAGCCTGTAGTATTTTCGCCAACATCGTTGTCTTTTTTGTAAATTATAATAAGATTTGGTTATCGTAAGAATAAGAGATCCATTATATCATTTCGAAAATATCAAATTATCTTTTTATATGTTTTTATTTGTTTCAGCTGTATGCCAAGCCATCTCCCAATTTGGTAAAGATTTCTGATGCAGTCCTATCTGGACAATCTGCATATTCTGGACATCTTGGAGGTCAAATATATCAATCCCCTCAGATTTACCAACAACAATTTGGCAAGGTAATTTTATGTTAAGTTATTAATTGATGTTTTAAAATACATATGGTAGAAAAATGTATGATGGTTTACCTAAATAAAACTTTTTTAACCAAATTATTTTAGAGTCGATAAAAAAATAGCAAAAATAGTTTCTAAAAATAAAGTAGAACTAGTTTACTAACAATCGAATCATCTAAAAAAAGCTTACAAGAATAACAATGATAAGAAAGTCAATGGTTGATCATAATATTAAAAAGATTTTTTATTTTGAAAAATAAGATAATTATGTTATTCTTCAAGTGTAATACTCATTGCAGAGATAAAACAATTCGAATAATATTATTCGACATGTTTTTTACATTTATTAAAAAAATAATTTTACTTTCTAATAGTATTTTTTCTTGAAGTACGTATCGTGTTGTATCATTAAGAATTGCTTTTAAAGTCATTGTTTAAAACTGGATTGAGTTAATAAATATTCGTAAAAATGTATATGGATTGCTCTAATGAATTAATATTTTTTTGCATAGGTTGGTTTCACCTCACCCAGCTATTCAGTATCAGCTCCCGTTCCTTCCCAACTGGCGTACTCCAAGCATCAAATCGTACCACAACAGCAAGTATACGTCCACCAACCACAAGTCATCGCAGCACAGCCGCAACAACATTTCGCCGCGTATTCACAGCCACAAACAAACCACTACTCTCAACCTCAATCATACGTTCAACCACAAATTTTACAAGCACAGCCACAAGTGCACTACGCTCAACCACAAGTGCAATACGCTCAACAACAAGTACATTATGCTCAGCCGCAAGTACAATATACACAACCACAAGTGGACTATGCTCATCAACCACAAGTAGCGTTCGCTCACCAGCCTCAAGTATACCAACAACAAGTTGCGTACCAACAACCACAAGTCTCTGTTGCCGCGTACGCTCAGCATCCAGTATCGAAAATTGCTTACGCCCAACCCGCCCAGCAACAGGTGAGATATTTTATTTTCAATTATCATTAAAAAAAATGAAGTAGATTTGTGTTCTTTTTGTTTGATAATTTAACATAAGAACACATCGCGCCCCCAGTTTTAAACAGTGACATGTCAAAAAATGCATTTTGAGATAATTTAATTTAAAGTTGCAAACTCTTTGATTGCTTGGCAAGTTACCTTGGCACCTATCTTATAACTTAAAATTTTTCTTATTCTCCGTAAACTTTGTTTTTTGGTTATCTTTACTATCCAACGAATAATGCACTTTTAAGATAACGCAACTACAATAACAAATATCAATAAAACATCTTTTAGAAACCACTTATTTATTTAGACTATAGCAATGAATAATAGATTTTTTAAAAATATATTATGTTGTAAGATACATTATTATCTTTTTATTACTTTTAAAATCGTTGTCAGTTTTTGTTTTGTAGAGTTACCTTTTTGTATTCTGAAATGATGATTAAATATCTTGTAAACAAATAAATACATTTGAGAGAAAAAAAATTGTACTCGTTTTACATTATACATAGAGCCACTTTTTCTATTAAATCCAATGTCAGTATGTCTGATGGATTACTGAAATAAATGTGATGATATTTCCACAACTGTCTGAAACATCTGCAGTTTAAATCAAGTGTCGAATTTAATATTTTAGTATAACAACAGTCAAACGGGTTTTAGTTGAGGTATACGTCAAAATTTCTGTCTAATAATATCAAACGATCGAATTTAATACATGTATCTGACAATGGTATTAGATATTAATATGTAAATTATTATAAACATCAATTTTGATTAATTGTGTACATTAGAAATTCGAACACGTTTCTTAGTATTTGTCATTAGATATATACATATGATATGTCTAAAATAAATAAGAAATTGAGCACGGATAATTAAACATTGCATCAATTATTATAAATGTTCGTCAAATATGATAGGTTTTTCGTTAAGAATGTTTTTAATTAGTCAGTTAAGTTATATGATTTAAAATAATTTAAGTTCTGATTCAATTGAATCAATTAAAACAACAGATATTTACTCATATCAGGTAGTAACATTGCGGTTTGATTGAATTAAAACAAGTGTTTTAAATTTGACACGATTTTTCTGTTTAATCGTTTAAATAATTATCAAATTATTTGTTTAATAACATATTTATTTATTAAGAGTGTTAAATTAATCAACCGAAATCGTATAGTTGAGTTTTTATTAGTTAAATAAAATAATATAAAAATGCAGCCTATTTTGTATGAACTTACATTAAAAATAAACAGAATGTTACACTAGCCGATTGTGACTTTTTTGAATGATTTCTAAGAGCGTATGATAAACGTTTAAATCGAATAAGAAAAGAAGCTCATTTTTTAAACTCACATATGTCATTTCAATCTTTTTGTTCAGCTGATTATCCATTTACCTTTTATTGTTCATCCCTTACTTACAACCCATACGCATATTAACAATAGACGTAAATACATCAGTGTCAAAATGTCTGATAAAACAAAGAAACCCCTTTGAACGATCGCTGTTTCTCCTGGGAGTGTTGAAGCTTTACAGTCAACAATAGTGGAAATATTCATGAAATGTTTTCTATCAGCATTTTAAAAAGATGCTGAAGCTTGTGATGTATTAGAAAAAGCTAAGAAGCTTTCTAAGCTGGTTTTTATTTATTGTAAATTGAACACGGACAATATTATACATTTTTATATTATTTTAACCATACTTCCGAATTTTGAGCATATGTAATTATTTCTTTGTAGCATTTTGTGTACTCTTACACAAAAGCATTTTTAATATTATATTTCAAAAAAAAAATATTCTTATATGAGTAATAGTTTTTTTTTTATCCGTATTAATTTTTATTTACTATCAGGGCTTAATATTAAAGATTTTATGCACAATGACAGATTGTTATAATTCAAGTTATTTTGTTGATTATCCTACCACCACCCGTTATGTATATGCAGCCGCTGTTTCACGGCCGCCTTCCATAACGCAATACGACCATAAAAAATAAACGAATTTACTCCTCATATTCTTGGCCTGATACAAAACTATGCGGGACCCATCTTTTATCCATCCACTGTTGTGCATACAAAATAGATATAAAAAGAAAAAGAGAATGTAACTTGTATCCTGTGTATCTGTATACTAATAATCCACCATGGCGGAAGAGTTAAGTCTTAAGCCCATGCAGCTATGTATCGGGCTAATAATATGAAATACTTTATTTATATTTATTGCGTTATGGAAGGCAGCCTTGAAACGGCGGCTGCATACACATTAGGGGTAGTGATGGGATAATCAAAAACCAAAATTAATTAAGGATTTAAAAAAGTGATATTTTAATTTCCTTATAAGGAGTTAAGGGAATTGAATAAAATTTTATTAAATTGTTTTAATTCATTTTATAGATATAAGAAACTTTTATGTTTATAGATAGCACTTGTAATAAATTGTAATATAAATATTTTTAGTTTACGATTTTTTTTTGGCAGACGAATTCAAGATATATATTTTTTATTAAGATTGTATTTGTATGTATAGTACACAGTTTTTTGCTTGATTCTTTTATAAAATCTAAAAATTTTCCCTTGACAAGTATTTAATATTCTATGAATTATATAACACTTGAAAAGCTCGCATGCTGAATATATCAATAAAATAATTTTCCTAACATTTATTTTCCATTTATGCTTATCAGGTATATGCCAGTCATTCCGGAGCGGGAAAAGGGGAAGGAGCTGTCAGTTATGCCAGTTTTTCACAGGGCCACTCCAATCCTGCTCAATATCAACCCCTTGCGAAAGTAAGTTTATTATATTATATCATAAAGTGAATAAGTTATATTCTATACTTAACCTTTTTTTATTTACGTCTAGATGACTAGAAACTATTGTATATAAGAGTGAAATTGCTATACTATTTTCTGGAATAACAGTCAAACAAAAAACCGAATAAATAAGATAGATTGTTATGGGCAACATTATAATAACTATGTATTATTACGGTAGTTTCTTGTACAGTTTTAAGCGACGGTGATGGATTATGAAGTGCTTAATTGCATTTTTTTACGTAGTTAATTTTTTATTTGCAGAGTCGAAAATACAGAAACTTATGAAACAGATTGAAGGGACGTTATTGAAAATTAAAATAAAACAGTTGGGCCTATTAAATGTGAAGTGAGCCAAGTTGTATTTAAAAAAAAAGTAAGATGCGTTGTAATATTCGACACGTATTGAAGTATCTTAAAAGTCGAGTAACTTCAGTTGAAACACACTGCAATAGTATTATTTCCGTAAAATAAAAATACGCAATCCACCAACACATCAAATAAAGACGTGATTGTACTCAACAGTTTAAGAAAAAAGTTTTACCATTTTACTAGTTGGCTAACTTCACTTATAGAAGAACCAAATGGTAAAATCGTTTGAATAAAAACTAGATTACTAAATAACACCATGACAGTGTTACCTGAAAGTGTGACAAATCATTTTTTGAATGTTTGCTCCTCATATATACAAATGGACAGATAATCAATAAGACTACACATTGACTGTTTTACAATTGACTAAATAACAATTCTAAAACTCTTAAAATGATGATTTAAAACGCTACATTAAAATTTGTGTTCAGTGTAATAACAGATGATTGAGAGAAAGTGTTTTATAATATTATTATCATCGATTATAAACTATAAACAGTAATGATTTTATAGATTATTAGTAATGAAGTCATTACGTAAAATAACCATAACACTTCTAATGAATAATGATTTACGTCAGAAAATATTAAATCTTCGATAGATTCCGATGTTTCATCTGTTATAATAATCATTCATAATACGTTTAACACACGGTCTTGCTACAGTTCATAAGTAATGATTTTTAATTTAAATTCATTCAAATTGTTTGATAAATCAATTAAATTTTATGTTTACCTCCTAGAAATAATTACAATAGCACGAATCATTGTTTTTAAAAGAATTTAAGACTATGAAAGTTTTTATAAATTCGAATTATCATCACTTTTGATAATGAGGTGATGTTTTGATCGATGACTAGATAAAAAAATACGAGATGAGTATAAAAAAATACTTTCTTTCGAGCTGAACAATGCATTTTTACTGAAGCCATATTATTAATGTATTTTTAAACAATTTTAAGGCATTTGAGATCTCTCACATCTCTAACGAAAATTATCTTTTACTTCAATCAATATAAATTGAAAATTTTCTCAATATAAATTTAGTCAGAATGATTTTTATTTAATTTACCTTTTAACGATTGTAAAATTAAGCTTTGCTTATAAATGTTGTTACTACAAGTCAATAAAAATGAAATAAGGAAAGTTTGTTATTCAGTAGAACAATCTGTTTTTTTTTCTTGGAAGGAATAAGAATCGATAGTTTGGGACTTGGACATGACAAGTTGTTATTTTTATGCATTTTTATAATGGAATGGAAGAAGAGGATGGAGGTGGGTATATAAAAATAAATTTGTGAAATCATCCGATTTTTTTAAAAGCAGGTGAACTTTGCCTTGGCTCCTCAACAAGCTGTAGTCGCCAAGCAGCTCGTCGCTCCAGTTGCCCAGGTCTATCAACCCCAATATTACCAGCAGCCCCAACAGGCATACACTTCCCATCAGCAAGTTTACCAGGCCCAACCACAAGTTTACCAGACTCAGCCACAACAACTATATGCAGCTCACAGTTCGCCGAAAGTTTCCTACGCGCAGCCACAGGCAGCATATGCCCAACCACAAGTGTCTTACAGTACTCAATACTTCGGTAAACTTGCTCAAGCAAACGGATTGGCGTACTCAGGGTACAATCATTAATTTTTAAATAAATATTTTTTTAAAGAACTCTTTGTTTTAATTACTATCAATATCCAAAATATTTTTCAATACACACATATTTCACTAAAATATGCTGGTTTTTCGTTATCAATTTCACTGCCAAAGATTTGAGTCTCTGAACGGAAATATTCTGTTGTCTGTTATTTCTCAATCCTTCTTAACTCTCGCGGCTCGGAGACTAGAAAAATACTTCTCTGCCGATGGGGGTCGTTTAAGGACCCCAGTGGTTTCCTCATTATTGGCCTTATTCTTATGAATTTAAAAAAAAATAGTCTAAAAGCTTTAAAATATCTCTCTGCATCATTCCTCATACTTTTTTTTATAAAAATTCATGGTTGTTTAATAAATAATCATATTTTAAGTTGCGCGTAAAAAAACGTCATTCCAATACAAATTTGTATTTGCAACTGACGCGTTCAGCCTAGTTATCTTACGAACGATCGCTGATAAGCGGGCGCTTATCTCATTATCGCATTATCGCGTTATCGCGTATTTATATAAACTACAAAAGGTCAAAAAAACTATGATATTTGAATACCTTAATTATAAACATTGTATCACCCATATTAAAATAGATATTTAAGAAAATGTGGGTATTGGGGTGGCATTTCTTGAACTTAGAACCGGAAAAGTTAACCACTTTTCACGCGAAGTTAAATAACGAGGCGTATATACGAAACGACTAATCAGTTCAAATTTAATGTATTCACTGTCAATGCTTGGTAAAATGATGCTACATATATTCAAAAAATACTATTTTCTTTTGTACTAATTACACTTTAATTAAATATGACCAGAAGCATGACGAGCATTTTCAAATGATATTCATACTTTTTAAAAGTCAATTTATTAAAAATGTCCATAATGGGATTTTAACCCGTGACTTACAAAACGCACAGTCAGCAGTTTTTTGTTACATCCTAATATTTTTACTTTGTCCTGTATTAATATATTTTGTTATCAGTTGAAAATGCTCGTCATGAGTGAAACCAGTTCATATCATAATAAATAAAGGTGGAATAAGTACGAAAAAGTATTTTGTTATTTAAATATAACTAATCAGTTTTCTAATTCTTTCTTTGTGCTCTCAAAATTTCATAATGATGCTGCATTTCAATTTGACAATTGAAATGATACCAATAATTACTATTACAACCAATTATTGGAGAAATACACTTTAAATTTGTTAATTGTCAACTATTATTTTAACGAAAGGATAAATCACATTTTTTTAGCAAATCTGCATATCTTAACCTTTTAGCTGCCGTAGATAATTAATAGTAATTACGTAGCACGCTGGCTATAATTTGCAACTATTAATTTGATTAGTTTTTGACGAAACAACTCGTCTCTGGCGTGTTAAGCAAGAAAAATTGTACGAGATATTTCGTCTGTGGCAGCCATCGAGTTAATAAACGTCGTTATCAGTTTAACTACTGCAAGCGATGAGGGAAACCACTCTTGGTCTTAATTCAAATATGTGAAAATAGTTTTATGCTATTTTTTAAATAAATGACAGAATTTAATAGTTTGAATATTATTTATGTGAATATCTGCGATGTATAAATTGAGTTGATATTGACAAAACAAAAACTTTACATGTAACATGATATTCTTTATATTCTAGAAATTCTCGGGAAAAAAAACTTATCATTTCAACGATACGTTGAAGTGGTTTATATTACACAGAAAAAGAAGCTTTGATCATCGTTCATACTTTTTACATGATACTTTTATAGAGTAATACTCTGAGTTGTCTCTTTAAAAGTATCGATTTTTTTTGGAAAGATTCATATGTCAAAAGAAAAATAAAAAAATAAACCACGACATATTATTAAGATTCGAAGAATAATTCGTCTTCGACGAAAACTGTATTATATTTCAATACACCCACATGCCGTTTACTGTAATATTATGTTCAGAAGTTAAAAAACAGTAATATATTGGAATATTTATAATAAAAAATGTATTACTATTACATATTCTTTCCAGGAATTAAAATTATGATTGTATCTTCCTCGGCTAAAAAGTTGAGAAAGGAGAAACGTTACAAAATGAAAATAGTTATTATATATCTGATATATGTATAACCGATACATATATGCAAGTATTGCCGACTGTGTGGTCGAGTGGTCAACGTCGTTGGCTTCGGTTACGAAGGGCACGGTTTCAAATCCCGGTGCGGACAGTTTTATAAATTGATTTTTCGATCGATTAATGAATTTCTGTTCGTTGGCATGGATGTGTGTGATGTCTTCAATTCCCCACTCCCACCCATCCTATCCTATGAACAGGCGTATTGAGAGCGATTAGCTTACCACTAGTCCTGTCCTAGCTCTATCCTTCTATCCCTACTCTCTTTGAAAAAAGAGAGGTTGAGCAACTGAATAACAAGCAGTTCTCGTAGAAACACTTTTGTTGAGATAAACTCCATTAGGAGTCCATATGCTCCACATTGGGAGCGGACCTGGTTTAAAAAATAAATAAACATGTTTTGTGTAGTGAGTATCAATTTATAAATATATATTATGAGCCCTCGAGAGGTGAAGTGAGCCAAGTAGTAAAGTGGTAAATGTTTTCTATTGGACTCACGAGTTCTTAAAATCAATAATTATGTAAGAAAAATCAATAAATAAATCAAACATATTCCCTTGAAATCAACGCAACGCATTCACGACGTAAATAATAAGTGGTAGGTGTTGATTTCCTTCAATAATATAAATAATTTTTGCGTGTTTTTATTGCGTTTACTTCGTGTTGTGTCGACTAATTCTTTCATACATAATATATGGCACACAAATTAACAAACCGGCACAGCAATTATGTTATAAGCACGAACGCAGAAAAAAACTAAGCAGTAATAATGCTCTCCATGATGAAATTTGTAGAGACGAAACTAAAGATTTTGATTCTATATTATAATACATTCATTTATTAAATCATTCAGATAAAACAAAAACAACCATCATAAAATCGATAGTAACTGATCACGGTATCAAAATTATAACTTTCTTACCTTTTAAACAACTTCCTACAATAAATAACGCTTATTAAATATGTATAATTATAATTATTAAGTGGTTTAAATATTTTTATACTGTATAGTTCACGAGATGAAACTGATAGTTATCTAAACTTCTTTTTTTAGTAGGAGTCAATTTTTGTTATGATTTAATGGTATCATTCTCCACTTTCACTCTACAGTTCCCAATTCGCCTTTTACTTTCAACGTTGAATCGATTTATAATTGAACTGGGCGTCCGATCAAGAATTTGTCTGGACATCGCGAACTTCTTAAAATTTATTTAAATACTTATTTTGAAAGTCAAACAGAAAGTACACGTGCAAGTGTCTCGGCAGAGTTCGAGAATGTCTTTCTAGTTCGTCTAAAGAAATAATAATACATTTAGACAGTATTAAATATGTGAATTTACTGTATAATGAGAAATATATTATTTATACAACATCTTAATTATTATAAAATCAATGGAATAATTGTATACTATCGTATTTTACTTTAGTATTTATTATTAACACAATAACGATCAATAATATTTCATTGACAAGAACGGCAGCGATTTAACTTCAGTTCAATTAAAATAAAATATTTTTTTGTTATAATATGTAACATGAAACTAGAACAAAAATACAGTTGATACTAGTGACATATTATTCGTCTTAATACGACACTTGAGTATGGCTTTGTATTATGTATTTTAAATTTCATTCAATAGAACAATTTACTAATTTAAGATTTAGGTTGAATGTGGTTGGTAGAATTTCAAAATGAAATTTAAGTCGCTCAAATTTTTTTCACTCCCACATAATTTATCACAAACGATCCGAATTTCGTCTTTCGGTGTTTGCAGATAATCTGAGGAAAAAGTATAGGGAATCGAGGATTTCAAATTCCTCGGTGAATTAATCCCAATCCCGGGATCCCAGGATTGAAAATTTATCAATCCCGAAATCCCGGGATTGGAAAAAGGCTCCGGGATTGGATACCCTAGTGGTAACATGCTTATACACCAAAACAAGACAAATTTATTATCTATTAAGTTTAAAAATAAACATGGTAGTTACATTGAAATCATTACATAGGCAAGTATATTACACATATTTTTCACTATGTTAAAAAATAGTTTATAAACATTACCAAAGTAAGTGGTGCAGCAGTCAACGTCGTTGGTTTCCGTGATCGTTCCACGGTTCAAGTCTCAGTAATAGCAGCATTTTTTTTATCGATAAATCAAAAGTTTTTGTTTGTACGTTTACGCATATAATGACGTTATGAAAGTGATTAGCTAATCACTAATTCTATTCTAGCCCAATCCTTCTATACCAAAATTAAAAAACTTAGTTCTTGAAAAAGTAACCTAATTGTAATACCTTCATTAGGAGGTCTTATGATCCACATTAAAAGCATTTGGATTTTTTTAAAAATGTTGTTTTGTATAATTAAAGGTTCTTGGTGGAATTTCAATATTAAATTTGAACGATTCAAATTTAATGTTGTTTTGTTTTAATTTGTAATAACTTGCTAAAAAAAATCCTCAGCGCCTTTGGCTGTAAATACGCTATAAAATTGTTGACCAAAACAGATAATAATATTAATATGATCATAGGATATTAAGCTAACTCGAAAATTAATTTCATACTTTTACGGTTATCTCTATAAATTTATAACTCGGTTGTTTTACTGGCGCGTATAAACATATACTACATGTATCTTTATTTCTAATTAGAGCCATTGCCACGAGAATGCAAACAACAAATCAAATTAAAAATAAATAATGTATTCATTAATGATTTACGGCCAATGTCATTGACGTATAAAAAAAACTGGACGTAAAAAGTGGTTTATTCTATTAGAATAGTAATTGAACGACTACATATCTGAATATTTGAAAGTTTGACTGTCCATTTCACTACCGTTGGGAGTATGGTTTAATTCAGTGTATATTTTAAGTATAAGGAAATGTACACAAACAATTAATCAATACAATTTTATTGTTATAGAATCAGTTGATTACAAAACGTGTCAAAATTATATAATATTAGTTGAAGAAAAGAAAATATCCGAATAATAAATGTGAAGCATATGGCCTCCTGGAGTTATCTCAACATAACTTTTTCCAGGAAAACTGTTTGTTACTCAGTCGCTATGTAAAAAAATGCGTGTATTTTTAATAATTTTCTCTATATAACTTCTTCGCGCTAAATTTACATATACACGAATGTGCATAGCATATAAATAAACAATTCGTGTTGGCATGGTGATGATTTGAAGCACCGTTTGGTGTTCATAAAAGCGAGAGAATACGGTCAAACAAGTTCATTAAAAATGCAAAGCACTTCGAATCAGCTTTCGGAACAAATTTCAAAAAAAGAATAAAAATATCTTGATTCGTCTAAAAGTAAAATAACATTTTTTTAAACTCTTCTCGGAAAATTTTTCATTTGACATCTTAGATATATGATATGTTACATTTGACGACGATAGGCTGTTTTATTCGTCAACTCCTTAAATATTGAAAGACGCGAGTCTAACAGTGCGTAAAAATTGTGACGTATTTTGCTTCGAAAGCAAAATTGAGATAAGTGTCTCCGAGAAATGAAAATACAAAAATAGACCAGATTTTCTCGGTAAGTGAAAACTTCAACGATACTCAACGAGTAGATTACATCCAAATCTGAACTTTTTTTTACATAAGCAAGAAATTAGGGTACGGTTTTGCAAACTCTCAATATTTGATATCGACATATTCTGTCATTACTCGTCAGATTCAACTAAGGAAACAAGTTTCAAAGTTAATCATGCAAATATTTTACATTGACTATGTGGTGTAACTAACGTACATATATTGTAATATATTGAGTGTTTCAAGAGTTTTTTTTAGGGTGTTCACTGTCAATACTTGGTGGAAAGGCATTATATTATATTAGTAAAAACACAATATTCCTTTGTACTTCATTCCACTTTATTTAATATGTCAATGTCAATCGTAATGAGCGAAACCGGTCCTGACATATTAAATAAAGTGGAATGAAGTACAAAGGAATATTGTGTTTTTACTAATGTTTCAAGAGTATTTGAAACGACCAAAATGTAATTAAAAATATAATACACTATTTTTTCACACGAATAATTTGTTCTACTACGATTCCCATGAACAAAAAACATTTTCTAATAACAAAAATTTAAGCAACACAAGTAGCAAAACAACAGTAATAACAATAAAAAGGTTTCATTATACCTTAAAATATTAAACTTTTCAAGATATTTCTTACAATGAAAGCGATTTATATCCAGTCTCTCATAGATTTATTTTCTTGTTTAAAAATTAAATGTACAGATATATAGATGAAAACTATTATTTATTATTAATTAATATACAATTTAATTAACTAATTGAGTCGTCATTATAACCTTTTTGTGTACGATTTTCAATACCACAATATTGTTCGTTTTTTTCAAATAACACGTTTCATCAAAGTGTTTAGTGAACCAAAAATATATTTTTTATGAACTCTTTCACTTTATTTACACAGTTTTTTGTAGAACGCATCTACCGTGTAAAAAAGATTGCATATTGAACTGGCTTTAAAACCGAGTGGTCAAACCTCTTGGGCATTTTTCACAGGTTCAAATCACCGTAAAGATTTTTTTTAAATTTTCTGTTAAATCAATTTACTTGTACTATAATATTTTGTTTAAAAAATCAACAATAACATAAGTATAACAGTTTACTGAAAATATTCATCTCTTATAAAGAAAATTGCAGAAAAGATATTATTTCAAACGAATATAAAATCATGAGAAACTTTTGAAATGTGCATGTTTTCATATAATTATATATGAAGACCTTGTGCATTTCATTTATGAAAGACTGAATTAATTTCGCTGTATTATTTGAGTAACATCAAAACAATACTAACTTTATGTTAATTTATTATTTACAAATGAATTTTGGAATGGTACGACTCAAAATTATATCTGAACACACGACTGGGAGAAAAAGGATTTTTCTATTGTCGAAGCATTTATTGGTTTCTTTATTTTCTATATTCTATTTTTGATTAATTTCCTTACATACATTTTAAATCATAAAATAATACTGAGGAAATTAAGCAACTTTCTGTGTGGAAACATTATTTTAACAATCCAAGAAAAACATCTCTGAAATAATAAATTCCACTCAAATTAAATGACGCAATCTACATTCATTGTTTGTAGATTGTATGCTTTTCAAAAGCATACAGTTTCTAAACTGAAAATTATACTAAAAAATGTGAAACATATTTTTTGCTTACAAAATTTTAATACATGAAACCAAAATATAACCAATGAATCGTGGTTATAAAATGGTATTATTATACTTAATAAAAAATGCATTTTGATGAAGAAGATTTTAGAAAATACTTACGCAATTATTGATTATTTAATGAACGCTATGTTAAATCTATTTTACTTTTTAAATTATTATTTTAACATATTCGCGAATAAAAATCCAAAATGGCAAATGTGATAAACTATTTAAAGCATCTTTATTTAATTGTTACTTAAAACGTGTAAGAATATTTTTTTATTTATCGAGTTCGTCTAAATTAATTGTTTGCTTTGATTAATTTAATATTTTCTTTAGTATGGTTATACATCAAGTTAAAGTTATTCTATTTCGTTATACAAATAATTTATTATAAGTAAAAAAGAGACAATTGATTTAAAAATTCAAACAAATGCTTTAGTCACAACAAAAACATTGCAGTATATGAATAATACTGAATTTTCTTTGAGTAAACAAGTGCGGTTAACATCTTTCAGTAATTAAAAAAAACACGACGAAAGAATTATAAGGGTTGAAAATATAAGTAGACAAACAACGATTTTGTTTATCCTCAACTTTTTTTATGTTTTAGACTAATTAAATGTATTTAAATAAGCTTCAGTCAATGTAATATTCTATTTACGAAGTATTTCAAAAAATTTAAATACTGACGTTTTTAATATGTATAATTACAAGCAGACCAAGACACATTGCATAATATTGTTTCAGATTTGTATGTAGGTTTACAGATTTTATTCAGCGATTCAGCGATTGTATAAAAGCGATCTTAGTAAAAGTGTAAATTCTTCATAAAAGAAAACTTTTTTATTATATGTTCTACATGAATTTTCAATTCTTAATACTTTCGATGGATTCGGCGGTAACTTTGTGGAAGTTAATTTTAATATAAAATAAAATAACTTAGATTATTCCACATATCGTGCTACAAACTGTGACACGTGTTTCGCCTCTTTCAGAGACATCTTCGGACATTGTTTTTTTATCATCCCCTCCTTGCCTCCCATTTTTATTTGATTTTTATTGTAATATAACAGAATAGTAAAATTAAAATAATTCGTACTTAAGCAAGCATTTGTGAAAGTAGTCTGTCCGAAAGTGCCTCTGAAAGAGGCGAAACACGTGTCACAGTTTGTAGCACAATACGTGGAATATTTTAAGTTATTTTATATTATTTTCAATTCTTATCTATACGGCTTTTTGAATTTCCACCTTCTACGTAAAAAAATATTGTTTTTGTTAAATTATTAAAAAAAGCAGCAATAACCTTGTAAAAAAAAATTAAACTCATTAAAATCATAAACCCATTATGCTATTACACTCTCGATGATTCGTATGACACGAAACTATTTACAGTATACGTAAATAAATATCTATTTTGTACAAATAATTGACAAAGACCGCTCTATATAAAGAGTCTCAATTTACGTTAAAAGGTAGGAAACAAGTGAAAATTAATGTGCTGGCAAAATAATCCAAAAGCGCCATAAATTATCGCACTTCTTACGTTTTGTTATTTATGACTAAATTGTACCGTGACATAATAATATCGATAATTTCGACGCAAAAAACATCGCAAAGCACGTAGCTGTTTATCGGTTTTTTTGTTGGAAAATAATAAAGCATATTTTTTCGGAGATTTTAATCCACTTACGGTGTTTCTAAAAAGATTCGGTACAATAATAAATATATTTTTGTATAAAATATGTTTTGAGTCATTCAAATACGAAAATAACACAAATAAATATATATTGCTAATAACTGAGTATCAATAGAGTGATGATATGACAGTAGTCCTAATCCGTTTCACGATTAAGAAATCAAAAACCAGAATGGAATTTTTCAATTTTTTATGACAAGGAAGTATCGTTAATATATCGACTGTGGAAAGGAAAAAAGACGTAACCCACACATATTAATTTTTACAGGAGGCGTAAAAAACGTGTTTTAATGATTTTGTACCATATGCAATTTATGAAATATACACAACCTGGAAGTGTACGGAAACTTCTAAGCTGATGTTTAATTGACATAATCTAATATTAATTGTCTAGGAAAAACTTTTACGTCAAACTTTTTTGTGGTTTTAATTTTTTACAAGGTCATCTTTTTAAAATTTAAAAGCTAAATTTAGATACTAATTCGGATTTTGCAGCTTGCATCCTTTTGATAGAACGTGTATCAAGTTTGATACATTGTGATTATGGGTTACGTCCTTTTTCCTTTCCACAGTCGATATATATACTGTATTCTTTAAGTAATACGATCCTGGAAACTGTTTAAGAGAGAAATAAAGTTTAACTTTACCCGTCTCTTGAATTCATTTCATATCTAAAACATAATAAATATAAAAAGCCAAGACTTTAAAATACGTAGATACACCATTAGCGACTACGTATTCTGAACTCTTGGGTTTTTTCAAGTCCCGAGACGTAAGGCACGATATTTTGAAGTCTCAAAATTTCCTGAGAACTGAGACCATTAGGAGAAGAAAACTACAGTCTTAGACTTTTTGAATGCCAACAAGGAATGTACATATGTCATTAACTCGATCGCTGCCACAGACGATATATCTCGTAAATTTTTTCGTGCTCAACAAGCCAAAGACGAGTTATCTCGTCAATTTCTAATTAAATTAATAGTTGCAAATTACAGCCGACATACTAGGTAATTACTATTAATTATCCACGGCAGCTAAGTTAAAATGTTGTCCACCGATTCTTTTGTTATTTTTTTATGATGGTTTACACGGAAAAGATTGTTCTTTTAAATTAAATATAACGTTCACATTTTATATAAAACAAGATAAATGTTTAGCTATATGTCGTTGAAATACAAAATTATGAGAACTTATTTGAATGTAGGAGACCCAATTGTGTCCCCGAATTCAGTTTATTTATTATTGTATAATAAGTTTTGCTGCAAAATGTATTGTCATTAATAACTCTACCACTGTATTCTGGAATACTATGAAGTAGAAAAAGTGACAGCAATAAGTTTATCAAGCAGCATATATTATATAAAGCTGTAAACAACAGATGGCGTTTGATCCAATAATAACGGTCATAATATGTATTAATATTTTTAATTTCACAAGATTCACGAATTGTTAAATATTTTTGCATGATGAAATATTCTCTTCACACATTCGTCAGAGATATTATACTCATGCGGAAATAAGATCGCTTACAGTATTTGAATTTATTTTATTTATATGGGTTTATTATTAACTTTTCCGTTTCTAAGCTCAAGAAATGCGACCCCAATACCCACATTTTCTTAAATATCTATTTTAATATGGGTGATGCAATGTTTATAATTGAGGTATTCGTATATCATAGTTTTTTGGACCTTTTGTAGTTTATATAAATACGCGATAACGCGATAACGCGATAATGCGATAAAGAGATAAGCGCCTGCTTATCAGCGATCGTTTGTAAGATAACTGTGCTTAACGCATCAGTTGCAAATTCATATTTGTACTGGAATGACGTCTTTTTTTACGCGCAACTTAAAACATGATTATTAATTTAAAAAACACTAATTTTTATAAAAAAAAAAATGTATGAGGAATGATGCAGAGAGATATTTTAAAGCCCTTAGACTATTTTTATTTTTTGAAATTCATAAGAATAAGGCCAATAAGGAAAGGAAATCACTGGGGTCCCTAAACGACCCCCATCGGCAGAGAAGTATTTTTTTAGTCTCCGAGCCGCGAGAGTTAATAAATAATATCAAACTAAAATTTTATTGTTTTTACAAAATGATGAACGATAAATACAAAAGTAAAAAGTGTTTATTGACAAAGAAGTTCACCAAGCAAGTTCCGATAGAATCTACATTAAAAATACAAAATAGTACTCGACTGAGCTCACGCAATTTGCTAAAACATAAAACAGCACCATTGAATAATGTTAAAGCATAAATGGCATTGTCAATAGCAGGCTGTCTGTAGAATTCGTAAAAAAATAATAAAGTGTATATTCAAAGTTTCTTAAAACAATTATCATATATAAGAAGAACACATCAAAGGTGTAAATTTTATTACCATAACATCTAATCGACTCTTTCATACATTCAAAAGAAAAGTTTAATTATACAATAGCTTAAAAAAATAATATACACGATAGAAATATAAATATTAAAAAATGTAAATATTAAAAAATGTATTAAAAATGAATAAAAAACCGCAAAACAATGATCATACAGATTTTTTCATATACTTATTCCTCGCGGTGGTCATATGAGGCACCAGTTGCAAAAGTTCTCCAGTTGATTAATACTCTACAAACTAAAGTGAAAATATTAAGCAATGAAAATTCGTCAATTGGATTACGTATTAGCGTCAGTTGTTTTGCGGTAAACTGCCATTTTATACAATACATTTTTATAACGTTGGTGCTATCGTCCTCCAAATATGATTTCCATCTCTTTGTATAAAAATGGTTTTGAAAGTCTAGTTAGACATTATATTTACATGCTCTTAGTTTGCAGCTATTTTTATGTTTGACAATTTTAATGATATTCAACAATAACGTTCCAAATTTAAATATCTGTTTATGGCATGACTTAAACAATGGAATGTATTATTGTAATTTAATCTGTCGAACAATCGAAAGTTATGTTCTACAATAGCTTGAAAAATAAATTGAAAATACGTTGCCGATATCTGGTTTATTATAAATATCATTTTGAAGAACTGTTTTTCGGTATCAGTGCTGTGCGAGAGATAAATCAATGTCATTACCATCGGGGAGAGGCGAAATATATATTGACCGCGGGGGATTTGGAGGTTAGGTCAGTAAACACAAGTAGTACATACATATTGAATGAAGGATCGCTGTACGGTAGGATGTGTCGATGTTTCATGGCGACTATATTATTGGGAAACAGATAAGCTGACATTTCTCCGTAAATTGCGCGAGAGAAGTAATATTGTGCCCGGGCAATTTATTATTATTGCTGTTTTGCGTTGTCGAATATGTAAAATGTGAGATAGATTTTGTCAGGAGTAATGGTTTTGACAGGTGTCGTTTTGATCAATCATTTGTCATCTTGGTACAACGGTTCGTATTCGCTGAAAATATAGTCAATTGTAGCAAATCTCAATAACAACGTTTTAAAAAATTCTGATTTTTTTGTAACTGGAAATAATGTCATAGCAATTTTTAAGGTGGAAAATCGCTGGAACTAACATGAATCAAATCTAATTAATCTCTTTTATTACGGGTAATGGTGATAATCAAGTTTACTCAAGAAATTAAAAGTCTCGTACGTAGCCTAGTAATAAAAATAATCAAAGAATTCCAGGTTGATATCCTAGAACATTTCATTAAATTATTGATTTTTTGATGGATTTAATTAACGTTTCACTCTGATGATTTTTTTGAAAGTTTTAAAATCCTTTCTATTATTACATATAGAAATATAATTTTGATTTTTATTCTTTTAAGTAATTGTATTCATTTGTTTTCACTTTCTAATGTTTTTCTTGCTACAATCGCATTAAACAATGGCAATACTCACAATGCCGTATACCGAAAAAGATGCAATTATATAATTAATTCGATATAATTAATCGATTTTGTTTGTGTTTATCTGTAACGATTTTTTGGCATATTAGTAGAATTTCAAATTATATAAAACTGAAAAAGTATCGCAATCATGGATATTGTAAGCCTAATAAACAAACGATTACTTATCATGAAATTTAAACGAATCGAAAATAATGAAAATTTTCTTCTTCTTCTCTAAGTTTGTATGGCTTAAACTGCCGTCACCAACCTCATTTTAAGCCTTAGAAGTGACGAAGTATTTTATTTTTATTTTTATTGAATCCATTCCCACAAAAAGTTTTTTTGTTACACGTAAAATAGTATCAAAATTATTACTTTTTAATAGAACTTTCTGCATTTAATCGGTATCGATACCATTATATAAAGTATTCTACTTGTTTTTAAACTAACTTCTTTTTAGTCATTTTTTTTCTAAAAGCCGCTAATCAATTTTAAAATGGGCCCATTAGAGATGAAGTAAGCCAAGTGGTATTTTAGAAAAAAATCAGTTACTTGCGTTGTAATATTCTACACGTCTTAAAGTATTCTAAGTTCTCAGTTAATACACATTGCAATAGTGTTATCTCTGTAAAATAAAAATATGCAATCCACCAAAATACCAAGTAAAGACGCGATTGTACTAAAAAGTCCAAAAAAAAAAATGAACCATTTTATAAATTGGCTCACAGTCACGTGATCTCGAGGGCTCAAATGATGTATTAGAATTAATTTTATCCAAGCAAAATTTTGATACCTTTTGTAAGCCAAACTGAAATAACATTTTTAATTGTTAGATTCACTATCGTAATGTTGCGATCATTAAGCCCGTTACTGATTTTGTTTTCCTTAACTGAACTTATATTATAAATAATATGTATTAGTTTAGATTCAAATCGATAGACGTTGAAATATCGGGTGGTATTGGGGGATGCCTGGGGATTCAGCGGCGGCCACCGGGAGGCGCTTATCTCGCCCTGTTAATGCGTTAATTGCCGAAGCACGTCTATTTATTACCCCCACTTATCTCCATTAAGGACACACGCACATTGGCGTACGATCCATTGTACACGAATGGGCTGTATATTACGGAGATTTCTCATCTTTCGTTGTTCGATAGGACTTCATTAAGAGTAAATGCTTTGGTATTTTGAGGAAATTGCTTGAATGGTAATTTAATACATGCCTTCTAATGATTTTCATCAAAATCCATATACAAATAATCTTATATGCTGTTCATGACTAAATATATACAATCTGTAAATAATTGGATTTTAATTTGTTTTGTAACCTTATGCAGACTATTTAGAAATTTTCTGTAAACATTTAATGACAGCTTCACATTTTCTTTTAAAGAGTACAGTATACATCTAGTATAATCTAAATGACGCGGACTATCGAAAACTTTCCTTCTCAACGTAGTATAAAAATGAGGTATTCAATTCGATTGTATGTGTCTGACAGGTAAAACCAAGATCAAGGTAAAAAAACTGATCCATTTCGGTCAATAATCTGCATGAGTAGACAAAGTGTCGCTGATTTTTGACGAATTGGGTTGCGAGTGACTCCAAAATTCTGCCAAAACATGCTGTCATAACTTGTATTATTAATTCTTGCATGTTTTAGTTAATAACCACTTATGAGTGAAGATGTCCTGAAAATTAGAGCAAAAATACACAACCATCATTGAAAAGGATTTATTATATTGGTACTTCTTTTTTACAACATAGTGTATAATATCTGTATAATTTTTCAGATAACCCAGAGGGAAAAATATGCCAATTAATTACTCGGGAAAATCTTATACTCCTTAAGTTAAAAGATTCAGAACGTTAGAAACTCAGTTTAAAATTTGCATAAATCGTGTAACTATAATACAGTGTCTTGGTTTACACTTGTATGTTCAAATTAAGAAGTTTCATTTTGAGAATTACTATGTTGGATTATTAATACTTGCTTTTTAAAGACAGCTAATAAAATAGCTGTCTTTATTAGCAAACATAAAAATGGATAGGGGGTATTATATGCAGTTTGTTCTACGAACAAACTAAGTATTGTTAAGCGTAGGTAGTAAAATTTCTCCAACTTGTCGAAACAAGTATCGTCTCCAACCGAAACAAAGTATTTTATTCTCTCACTGTATGTTGGTACTTAAAATTGTACACTTTACGAGTGAAATACAGTTTAGCAAATTATGTTTTCACTTATTTCGTGAATTTAGTCACGGAACTCTTGTTGGAAAACTGTTTAGTTTTAAAACAAAGTTGAAAGCGTATTTTGCTTTTACTTTTGAGTTACAATGCTGGAAATTATATCGAAATATTAAATTCGTTGGCAAGAATATTAAGTATTTAAATATTATTATTTACATACAGAAACTACAAATTCTGCCGTGACTTACAGCATCAGCAAAATGTTACATAAATTATCGTTTCGATAACCTCACGAGCAAATCGCGTCTGTTTTAAAAAAAAACATTTAAATTTAAAAAAAACAATATTTGAAACTAAAATTGTGTACAAAATTTTCCAATTTACCTCACGGATTAAATCCAATGTCATCTCATTGAGAGATCCAAAAAAAGCTTTCTTATGGTTACGAAACAATGTCTCTATACAGATTATGTCAGTTTTAAAACAGCCTCTTCAATTAGTTATCTATTAAGTATAAATTATCTTCAATAGAGGTCTAAGTTTGATTAAAAAGAAGGCAAAGTAAATATTTTATGTTGATATCATTTTTGAATCCAGTAAATGTGTGAAATTAACAAAGATTTTACCACTTATATCAAATAAAAACCTAAACATATTGTGTTTCTTGCAATTTTTAAATTTATTTAATGTTTGAAATTCCAGGTTCTTTTGGCTACGGTATTCAAAATAATTTCCTTCTTCTTCTCAAAAATACTCCAGAGTTATATTTTTATTGCTGAATGTGGCCGTTAAAGGGAAAAAATTGAGACAAGAACTTTTCAGGGGAGGTTTCAAACTGACTTATGTCAGTGGTTTATATGATCTGTGATGAGGTGTTTTAATAAAGAAAAATCATTTCAGGTATTTTAAGTATATACAGAGCCGAGACGATTTAAAATAAACAGAGCGTCAATTTATAAAAAAAAATGTTATATTTGTCGATTATTGTTGTGTTTAAATTTAAGTTTTTAACCGTATAAAGAATCTGAGATAATATTTTCTTCGATTTATAACATTTTCAGCATTAATCTCTGGCAAAATTAAAAAGCAACAAAACGAATCAAAACAAAACTGAGGTAAAATGAATTCAAGTCCTTAGTCACTATTACTATACAATAAAAATAAATGTTTACAATGTCCAATGGATTCAGAGATAACTTTGTGAAAAATCATTTTTAAAATTAAATAAACGTTTTCCACTATGTTATTCCACTGGGTGTGAAACGAAGATATGTATATTATAAGCAAATAAAAATAAAAAGTGACCCCTGCATGGAGAATAACGAAAAAAACTGCACTATAGACATTCAGAGATCCTTTTTTAAGCTCCTGCGGGGCCAATTATTGAATATTTAAATTCAAAATATTTTGAAAGAAAATAATTATTGTTGAAGTATTATTTATGGTGAAATTTTAATAAGCTTATGACTATTTATAAGCCCTTAACAAATTTTCAGTATTATTTTTTTTATCTTACAATTTTCAATTTATATATTTTGGATGAAATAAACGTTTTTGTTAGGCTCTAAATGAACCGCTCTCGATAAAAAGAGTACATAGATTTCCAATGGAAATTATCTCAACTTAAGTACATATATCGTTTCTAATACGAGAACTGTGTCAAAGAGCTTTAGTATAAAAAATGTGTGAGTAAAACAAAGGTAAGCAGATAACGAGCTATGTAATCCTTCTCGTTACGCGTCGTTTTTAAGATAAGGAGGATGAGAAGAATACTGTACATCAGACATCAAGACAATCTTAACAAATAAAAATCCGCACCAAGACTCGAACGTGTTGACCACTGGGAAACATATCTAGAAAAACTTCGTTGCTGATATAATAAATAAAAAATAGTGCAGTCAAATAATAACCCTCAGTGTATCGTATGTTCAAAGCGACTGAAGCTACTAATGTTTATTTATTTCAGATGCAAAGGTTTGCATTCGCCGAGCAAACATATGTGTTTGTATTTCATGGTATTGCCAATATGCAAAAATGTTTCCTTTGAATTCAAGATATCCGAGAGTCATGAGCTAAAGTGATACAGCGCAGTTGAAAAGATTCTTTGATATCTCTTACCGCTATGGTATGCGATAAATGCACAAACTATTATATTTGAAGTATAGTCTTCTTTTTGAGAAAAGTAATATTGTAGATGACGAATCGTACCAAATATATTTCGGATTATAAGGAAGTTGTGAAATCAGTTACACAAATAATGTTTTATTTTTATAAATATTATAACGTCGGTTTCGTAGTTCAGTGTTGAAGGTCGTTGCCTTTCACTAAATATCTCGCAGGTTCAAGTCCTTGTGCGAACAGCATTTTTATAACTAATATAAATTTTTAAAACTGTTTATTTTTTAAAAATAACGGCATAGCGAGAGCGACCAGCTAACCATTAGTTATGTCTTAGCCCAGTCCTTTCAACCCTACTCTCTTTAAAAAAGCAGTTAAGCAACTTAGGAACAAGCAATTTCCGTAAAAAAACTTCTGTTGAGATAGCTCCATTAAGAAATCATATGCTCTTTACTGTGAGCTGACATAAATTAAAAAAATATATATACAGCTTGAAAGTGTAGAGTAGACGACATGTGTAAGAGTAGCATTTTGGAAGTCATAATTAACACTGTTAATTAACAGCTGTATTATAAATTATATGCTCGTAAAGTTTTTGTCAATCTTATCTACTTCCTATATAACATATGTTCATTTAGAATATAGCATTTCAAACAACTGATTGTTATAATATCATGGTTTGTGAAAATACTCTAATCACGCTGATGTTTTGAGTTAAACTTACATATAATGGAGAAAGAGTTGACTTGATTTTGAAAACAGGTCATTTACATATAGCGTTATGTCTTATTATCTTTCGTATCCAGCAGATCTGCCGGCTCAAAAGAGAAGTATGTTAAGTCAAATTATTGCTCAAAACTCTCATTTTTTGTAATAATTTGGATTAAAAACATAAAAGTCATAAAATAATAAACTCTAGAAAAAGTATTTTACTAAAAAGATGATACAAATAATAAGCTATCATTTTTTTACAGCTAGGTATATATGAGTGAAAAATTTGATCAACCATTTCTAAAAACTATCATTTTCCAGTCGTAGCACTATGGAACGAAGATATCGATATGTAGTGAGTGGCTTTATCACTCTTTTTTCGTAGTTAATTTAGAAAGGATGAGTTTTGAGTTCACTTTTAACTACTCTTTTGAAGAATAGCATATGTGAGAAAAAACTTTACAATCTCATATATTATTGCATTTTAATACAATCAATAAACCAATTTAAAAAATCAATGGATACAAGTTTCCGTTCAGGGTATCAAGTCAATGGCTACGTCAATCGAACGAAGCCGCAAGAGCGTTGAATACTTGGCCGTATGTATGGCAAACAGAAGACTGTTTAGAACATGAAGTTAAAGATATATCATTGTTATGTAGTGTAGACTCGATGTAACATACGTCACTATTCACAAATAGGTAGATAACTTTCAATTTCGATGACAAATTCAATTTAATATTTTTCACGCTACCTTCGCGAGTATTTGATTATGTAGATGCCGGAGGAAATTTATATATGTATATCGCATCCGTTATTTTATATAAAAATGAAAATAACTTATGGATGACGTGACAAAGTCTTGTCAGAAACTTTTTTCGTGTACCATTTAAATAATACTAAATTATTCGTTTAACAGCCATAATACATTGTATTCTTTTTTTCAAAATGTAATCGAAGTTTACGATAATTCAAAATAAGTGACAATCGCGTGTCAGTTTTGTTTTAAAACGGTGATATAAAGTTTTGTGTGATTTTTATCATTGATTGAATCATAGTTTTATTTAGTGGATCAAACTTAAACCGCAAATAAAATGCATAAAAGGGCAAAATTTATTCGCACTCCGCGACAAACCTCAATGACGTGGTGTGGTATGTCATCAACATTAACAAAGAATAGACGAACTAGCAAATCTTCCATGTTACACACCAAAAGAAGTTCAATAGAGTTGAAACTACCGAACCAAGAGACAAGTATAGCAGCACACTTCTTGTCTGCGGAACAGCTGATGAAGATTTTTGACACTGATCTTAATCGAGGGTTATCAGAAGTCGTTGCTCGAGAGAGACTACTAACGGATGGTCCAAACGCTCTTAAACAAGTCCAAGATTTGACTCTGCTGAAGATATTTATTCACAATTTATTTGGATGGTTTCCAATGATGTTGTGGGTAGGATCTCTTCTATCAATTGCCATACATTTCATTCAATACCTTGCAGATTCTTCTCATTTTTCTTATGAGAACCTTTACTTGGGAACTATAATAATAGTAGTGATACTTTTTACTGGTCTGTTTGCTTTTTATCAAGAAGCTAAAAATGTTCAAGTAATGAAAGGATTTAAAGATCTTATTCCACTAACTGCAACTGTAATTCGCGAAGGTGTATCGAAATCAATACCAAGTCACGAGTTAGTGGTAGGTGATATTGTGGAAATGAATTCTGGTGAAATGGTTCCTGCAGACGTAAGACTATTAGAAGTGAGCAATTTAAGAATCGATATGTCATCAATTACAGGAGAAGCCGAACCACAGTCAAGAAATGTTTACTTTACAAGCGAGAATCCATTAGAAACCAAAAACTTGGCTTTCTTTTCGTGCATAATCACTGATGGTCAAGCTAAAGGAATCGTGGTTGCAACAGGAGAACAGAGTGTAATTGGAAGAATTGCTGGACTTGCGTCAGGTGTTGAGAAAGAAGAAACTCCTATAGGGATGGAAATAAAACACTTTTTAAAAATTCTTTGCGCTCTCGCATTAATATTTGGTGGTATATTTTTTGTCATGGTGAGTCTTATACAGTCAAACTGGATAGCAGGATTTTACTATATGACAGGAATTGTCGTCGCAAATGTCCCAGAAGGACTGCTTGTTACTTTGACGATAGCGCTAACGATGACCGCGAAAAAATTAAAGAATAAAAATTGTTTGGTTAAAAAGTTACAATCTGTTGAAACATTAGGTGCAATGTCTTGTATTTGCTCAGATAAAACTGGAACTTTGACCCAAAACAGAATGACGGTTTCCCATATGGCATACAACTTAAAAATTGTCAGCCACGAAGAAGACGTAATAAGAAGTGATAAAAATTTTCACGACTACGCTCGAGCGTGTTGTTTATGTCTCCGAGCAAAGTTCGTGGAAAGTGATTCTTCTAAAACAATCGACGCTCAAAAGATAATAGGCGATGCGTCTGAATCGGCAGTTTTGAGATACATGGAAGGAAAAAATGCTGCCAGTCACATGAGAAAGGTCAATCCCAAAGTGTGCGAAATTCCATTTAATTCCAAGAATAAGTATCAGATATCTATTCATTCACTTGAAAATAATACGCAGTATCTTTTGGTAATGAAAGGCGCCCCGGAGATTATTTTAGATTTGTGTAAAACCTTATTGGTGTCTAATGAAAACAAGAAAATGACGACAAGAGAAAAAAACATATTAAGAAAAATGTGTATACACCTCGGCCAAATGGGTGAAAGAGTCTTAGGTTATTGTGATTTTTTACTCCCCGATGATGAATACCCCCAAGGATTTCAATTCAATACCGAAAAAATAAATTTCCCAATACGTGGCTTTAGGTTTTTAGGGTTGATATCACTGATCGATCCACCCCGCGAATCAGTTCCAGGCGCTATAGCAAAATGCCGATCTGCAGGAATACGAGTTTTTATGGTGACTGGTGATCATCCAATTACAGCGCTTGCAATTTCTCGAAAGGTTGGTATCATATCGTTAAAAAATACTACACCGTACGACGACGCATTCAAGAAAGATATCGACCCTAAAAAGTTTATGGAAAGCGTTGATATATTGAATTACAATGCAGCTGTTATAACAGGAGACGACTTGAGAACGATGACAACGGAAAATTTGGATCTGTTAATTGAGTCGGTGGAAGAGATTACTTTTGCACGAACAACTCCTCAGCAAAAATTGCTCATCGTCGAGTCTTGCCAAAGAGTCGGTCACGTTGTCGGAGTTACAGGAGACGGCGTGAACGATTCACCGGCGTTGAAAAAAGCCGATATCGGAATCGCAATGGGAATCACTGGTTCAGACGTATCTAAGCAAGCTGCCGACATGATACTTCTTGATGACGATTTTTCATCAATCATATTAGGTGTTGAAGAAGGAAGACTTATTTTCGATAATTTAAAAAAGTGTATAGCATTTACTTTGACTTCAAATATTCCTGAGATGATTCCATTTTTGCTGTATGCAACTCTTGGAATACCACTACCTTTACATGCATTGCTTATAATATGTATCAATGTTCTCACTGATTTATGGCCTGCTATCAGCCTGGCTTATGAACGATCCGAATCTGACATCATGAAGAAGCCACCGCGAGATTTGTATTTAGATCATCTCGTGACGTCCAACTTGATTTGTATGGCATATTTTCAGATAGGTGTTATCCAACTTATGGCTGCAATGACTTCATACTTTGTAGCTATGGCGGTTTACGGATTCTTTCCAGGCTCACTCCTATTCACGCGTGAACGATGGAACTCTCCAGCTGTAAACGATTTCGAAGATTCCTTTGGGCAAGAGTGGTCATTCGAAGAGAGGAAATACTTGGAGACAATTGCTCAATCAACTTACTATGCGACGATTGTTTTAGTTCAGATCGCGGATTTAATAATTTGCAAGACTCGCAGGGTTTCTCTAAGGTACCAGGGCATGAGCAATCACATGTTGAATATTGGTATTGTTGTAGAGTTGGGAATATCCTTGGTAATATTGTACGTGCCAATTTTTAATCAGATTTTGTACACTGCTCCCATACCGTGGATATTGTGGTTGCCTGGTTTGCCGTACATATTTCTCATAATACTAGCGGACGAATTGAGGAGACATCTCATCAGAAAATATCCAAAGTCTTGGATTGTTAAGGAATTATATTATTAATGGTAAGTCTTATTTAAGGCACGCGTGTTGTATCTTGTTTTTTACGTTGAACACATTTAAATTTTTAAAAAGTAATAGTGAAAGAAAATATAATGTTCGGCTTGCTTTTGTTTATTGTTAAGTTGTCATTGAAATAAAAATAAAATAAAATATTGCTAATATTATTTTATGCAAATGAAAAAAGATCAGTTATAAACTACCACTTTTTATCGAAGCAGTTTTAATTTTGTAAACGAATTAAATGAATAAACTTGAATATTTAATTGATTTTATATAATGTGTCTCAGCACCACAGCATCTTAACAAAAGACACATTGGTGTAAGACGCTCGATCGTCGTTTTCAAATTGAGTTACGTAAGTATTATAAGGTAACAAACAATTGATTGTTTTTGCCAATCAAGGTAGCATCTTCCAAATTATAAAAAAAAGTTGTATAAGAAAACAGAAATTCAAAGCATTAGCATTTGTCTCTTTTAATAATATTTGAAAATGTCATTTTTTGGAATAAAAATACAAGTGATTTTTCGATTGAATTTTCCGATCACCTATAGACTGATTTCATTATTCAACGAAAATATAACTGTCGTTTTTGAATAAGTTATATAAAAAACCTATGCTCCTCACTTCATGAATATTATTTTAAATAAAGACGTCATTTTGTTTTATCTGAATAAAATTCATTTTTTGATGATCAGTTATTCAATTTATCTCCTTGATATACAATGGCAACGAAGTATGCGGTGGGTCGGCCGGTAGTGGGTTCTCTATTGTGAAAATGATATATTGTTATTATGATCACTTAATTCATCTTGATATTATATAGCCTCGCCCAAGCTCGGGTAGAAGCCCGATTTGACCATTTCCGGGTTATTCAATAATATTTAGTTACCAAACGTAATTTTCCTGAAGGCATTAACTAAATTGTACTTGCTACACAAAATAATATGTTACATGTTTTCTGACGTTGAAGATGGATTAATGAGTTTTCATAACGATGGTAAGTACCAAATATTTTTTTATAGATAAATATGTATATTATAAAGTATACGATTTTTTTTGTTGACTTTTTGACTAAAACATTGAGAAATCTTTTTACTTTTAAATAATGAATATGCCACACTTAAAGTGTGAAATTTTGATAGTTTATACATTTACTAGTCAGTGTTTAAATTAAGCAGTAGTTTTAGTAGAAGCTTGCATTATTGAATTTCACATTCACTTTGACTTCACATGAGCCGAAGCTTAGCGCAATTTTATTGGTGACAAAGTGTAACTCCATGTTAACACCTCCATACCCATGATGCAATCGTAAACAGTTGAGCCATTAAATCATTCAATATTTTTCTTAATGCTGTCAATAAGTATTTATCATTTAAGGTATTCTAGCATATATACATTTTAAAATTATTTTTTAGGTTCTAACTTAGATTTAAATACTGTCAATAAACAGTGAAACTGAGATGCCATCATGGCAGGGAACGTGATTTTTTAGGATGGCATGTTACGGGTTAAGCATAATGACTTTATTACGGAATATAAAATTTGAAGATTCTTCACAAAAAATGGGAGCACTGATTGACAAGAGTGATAAAAAACAATTTTAATAGGAAGTATTTCAACCTTAAAAATAAAAATAATCGTGGTTAGCTTTTTAATGACCAAGCCAATATGAAAACATGAATTATTATTACAGTTTGAAAACCTCATCAAAAACTGTAGATAACATTGTTATTCAACAGGTTTTGTGATAAATTTTGACAACATTTTCGCGTTAAAGCATCTTCAGACAAACTATTAAGAAAAACAAGGCTTCGGAACTTAACATGTCAAACGTAAGTTCTTTAAAGAAAATGTTAAATCAATCAGCATAACAGTTTTAAATTAATGCTTTTAAAGAATATCAATGTAGCCGTGAAATGTAAATCTTAAAAATTATTGAAAGTTAAAAACATGTTATTGTAAAATATAATACAGTAACGTTGTTTATTTACATCAAAGTCTTCCTTGATAAATTATCTGCAATCGTATATTCTTACTCTAATGAGAACGATTATGCTAAAATAATTTTCAACACAGATAACAATAACAACAGAAACATTTATTCCTTCCATTTACGTAATTCAGAAGACGTATATTCGTAAATAATGCTGATTTGGGGAATTAATCTTTGAAGAAAATACTTTAAAAGGAAGATAAAACGGATATTTTATAATAAGATTGATTGCGAAACGAGAACCTGAGTTTTATTCATTGTGTTTGACAAAAGACCAAAACAAAATGAGAAGTGGAACTGTGCAAACACAATAGCGTATTAATGATTGTGTCAGAAGGAAGAATAATGAAATAATTCATTCAAAAACATTAATTCAGCTGTAAAATTTGTTTGATGTAAGTATGTTTATCATCCACAATAATACAATATCGCTCTCTGGCATTGTACTACGGTTTCAAATTCTAAAATGAATTAGGTTATCATTAAAGATACGACGATCACATTCTTCTTCTGATAATTAGATTGTTCTGTTGCATGCTTGTGACGGCTGTGAACAATTTTGTTTTATTTGCGTAACTTGTCCTTTTGATAATCATGATTTCATGATTTCTGTATTTAATATAAGATATTTTTATCTTCCATGCTCATCACCGTTTCATCCCTAATTACATCTGCTTCAAAATCAAAAGTTGTTTTATTACTACCATTGATTATTGCTTACTATTACCTAATTACTTTATCACTTATATTTATTCCAATTTTATTTAATAAACCTTTATTAATATATGTTTTTTGCAATTATTATTTATTGTTGTAAATAAAATTGCTATAAAAAAAAGTTAAGTGTATCATTGAGGAGATTTCATCTTCGGTGTGATACAAAAAAGAATGTTTATCGAAAAAAAAAGAAGATATTTTTTCACCTTTTTAAGACAAAGTTATACCAAGTAAATGCCAATTCAGTCATCCTTATTTGATTGTATTGTGTTGTATAAATATAGCTGTATTAATATATGTATGTTTATTCTTTTAACAGCTAGAAATTCTCGTAACGAGCGAAACCATCATGTTCGTAATTGTGAAATCAGTAAAAAGAGTGTTTATTATTTTTTAGTAGAAATTTATTGTATCGTTTTTTCTAGTAAAAATCAGAGCTGTATAGTCAGACTTTTACTAATAACTTCGAGCTTTAAAAAATGTTTAATCGCCCACTGCATGCTACTAAGCCTTAACAATAATGAAAGTTGTGTTTTAAGTTTAAGTCTGAGTCGGAGTCGTTTTATTTCTTAACGACTCCACAGCCCTGATTAAAATAACGTTATCGAAAAGCCTATTTTTGGGCTTATATTCAAAATTCATAATCGTATACGAGGTTAAAAAAACTAGCATTATATTTCTCATTGAAATCACGATTATTCTTGATTGAAAACAATACATAAGCTTAAAGCATTATTTGTCTTAAATCCTTTATCTAAATGAAAGTGAGTTCGAGATTAATAATTGTTTATAACCTTGGTTAATCTATTGAGTTTATCAGTAAAGCATTTCAAGTGTTTTGACAATAAAACCTTGAACGGAAGATTATGTTGTTGTTGGAATCCACGAGAAAACTCTCCTATTATATTGAAAATTAGTTATACTACGGCGTAGATAGCATTCTACACAATATTGCGTATAAGTATGGCATTAGAGAAGTGTCTTAAAAGATCTTCTTGGAATTATTGTTAGATAGTTGATACAACAGATATTTTACATGTCAATAGTAGATATCAGGTGTATGGCAATTCAATCAACTTCTAAAATTATGATCGACGAAATATGCATGTGCGAAAGTCGTTGAAAGTCGAGTGAAAATATAGTAAACAATAACACAATATATAAAAAATCAAATAATAGTACCATTAATATTAAAAAAGACAAGTTTGAATTTCTATTGAAGCTATAGAATAATAAGTATTTCAGTTACCTTATAATAAAAGTTAGTTAACGAATTCATGTTGGTCTAATACAGCCTACAATGAACCCTTTCAAAACATATGCGAGTTGGTTGTACTTGTTATTATAAGCCTCTATATTTTTAAAAAAGTTATTGATTACTCTTAAACGATGAACATGTCAATAGAAAATCCTTAGCCTAATATCGAATCCCAATGAATTTTAAAAAAAGTTTTACATAACGCCAGATTAATACTCTTTATTGTGATTTTATGTTTTTTTTTGTCATAGTTTATTCCTTTTATTCAATATCATCTCCTCTGATTAAATATTTTCATTAGAAAAAAAGAGATGTTCCAAAAAATAAATAAAATTCTACGCTTGTGCCGTTATTGAGACAGTTGTAGAGTTTTATTTTTCCTAAAATACATATTTTATATGAGAATTACTATGGAAATGGATTTTACTGAAAGTGAAAGTTTCTCTGAGTATTGTGTTTGTTTTTGGTCATTGTAACTTAAAAGTATTGATTTTAAGAACTTTTCGAATAAAACAATAGCACTTGTATATTTTTTATTTGCTATATAACTCCAAGGAATATCCAAATAGGTTGTGATATTCCATTGTTTTGTTAGTCCAAGAAGTTTTAAATTGATATTATTGTGTGTGTTGCAATTTAAACGATGGCTGAAAAAAGTTTGAAATCGCCGATAAAATGCATCGTTTCAAACATGTTAATGTTTTTTTTATGGCCGACAGTAATAATAATTACAAATGTAAAATAATAATACCCGATCTAATCTAAAATTAATAATTTATTTATTTTTATTTTAATTAAACTTCAATACGTAATAGAATTTCAATATGAAATTTATAACACTTTCATAATGAAACTAACGATCCAGATTTCAACTTCAGTATATTTTGACAATCAAGTATATGATGAATTTGAATTGACAATTACAAAATTGATTATATTGCTTCTAGAGACGAAGATTTTAGAAAAAAATATTACTTAGTATAAGTTGATGGTGATTTAAACTTATTTTGGTATTAGATTAATGGCGTTCAATTGTAATGAAGATAACAATCGAATAAGCAATTCCAAACTAGAAAAGTGGGAGTTGGAAGAGGGTGTATGTATATTAAAAATCAAATGTTGTATTATTATAAGATTATTTTTTATTACCTAGCTTCTACGATTATCCGAATAATATACCAATTTTATTTTCAAACAGTTCAGTTAAGAATGAAAATTTAACGAATTAATAACTTTTAATTAAGACATATTTTTTTTTTTAAATTCGACTAAAGTGGTATTATTTTTTTCGATAATTAATAAACTTCTCTTAAGCCGGCTTTAAAAAATAAAATAAAAATAAAACAATGTTTGTGAATTAATACCAAATTAATTATTCAAATAATTAAGACGAAGGTAAGTTTTCGTTCGCAATTAAGTACGGTCATCGGATTAACAAGAGTCTCAACGGTGGGTTAAAGTAGGCACTTACCTGAGAAGATTTTTATTAATTAAGGTTGCGCTTAGCGCCCCGCAAGAAAGCGTTTTTAATCGCGCATTTCAGTTTTCATTTTTTCACCCTCTCGCAATTAGCGAAAAATCGCCGGTAATTATAAATCGGGAAACAGAGCCTTATACAGTAATGGCCCTTAATGAAATTTCAACAACTTTAACCGTAAAAAAATCGCGCGAAGCCTCCAGCCAAGGACTAAAGTTGACGTTGACGTAAAAGAAAGTTTGACAACACGTTAAAAAATATTTTTATATTATTTCATATCTTTCACCGCTGATTTATAATTTCAATATTGCAACGATCATTATAAAAAAAACCTCATGAATTTAACGTCCATTATTGGACATTATTATAGGTTCAATCACGGTAGCTGAGAGGTTATGTGTACGTGTTGTGATCTGGAGATATATATACTCTTCTAGTAGAAATCTTTTAAAACATACAAAATAGCAAAAATTATGCTCAAACCGAGAAAAAAATAAAATTTCAACATATTAGTTGAAAAAGTCACTGTTTGAGCAATACCGTTTCAATTTGTAAATTATCAGCGGTTATAGGCTAAAGTTTATTAAAAATATGTTATTTAACTAAACACAAGCATGCATAATTCTGTTTTTTTCGAATATTTGTTTATCAGTGCTGCGTAGGGCATCCAATCCCGGGATCCCGTTCAATTTTCTGATCCCGAAATCCCGGGATTGACATGGTCGCGATCCCGGGATTTCGGGATTGAGAAATTTTGAGTAAATCTCGAAAAGTGAGATGAAATTGGCAAATTGTCGATTCAAATTCCTCGGTGAGCTAAAAAAAAAAAAAACGAGGTTTCGTGAGAATCCTAGGAAAAAGTATACCAAATCGGAGATTTCAAATTCCTCGGTAAATTTATCTCAATCCCGGGATCCCGGGATCCCGGGATTGAAAATTTATCAATCCCGAAATCCCGGGATTGGAAAAAGGCTCCGGGATTGGATACCCTAGTGCTGAGCATAATTTTTATAACTGTTCAGAAAATATCTTAGCATTAATTGCTTAGTTAGGTTGCAGATTTTTTTGTTGATGATGTTTAGTATTGTGGGTAGATAATAGTATTTGTCCTGGCTTGGTCAGGTGTCGTTTCCTTGAAAAAAATTATTGAAAATCAATTTTCCAACATTGAAAGCATCTCTGCATTAGGTACTACATTTTTTTGCCAATATTGAGTTATGGCCTTTATTGAAATTTTAATTGTAAACAGGGTAGAATTTGTACCATATTTTCTTACATTTAAAAAATTACAGGGCCTTAGTTTACTTCAACCACTGACTATTATCTTAAGTATGTTGGAAAAAGTATTCTTTTATTATACAAAAGCAACATTTAGAAAAGATTGAAAAAAATTGAAGTCTATGTATAAGACGACATTACTTATGACTCAATTTATATTTAATGGTGTTTTTTGATGATGTGATCAAACATAATAGATCGACGTTTAAAATATGAAATTTTGATTGAAATGAAAGTTTTTATTTCCATATTGTGAACTGGTGTCGTTTTGAAGACGGTTGAAATTGTCTATCGGTTTTTTTTATGCAGATACAGCCTACCTTGTGGCTTCAACAAACCATCCACATGCACAGATATTTATATATTAATTTACACAGAAAATATTTAATAGATAATTAAGATTATGATCGATTATTCGAAACATTCTAGACGTCTTATGTAACAAAACATACCATTAATCACAAGAGTAAACCATTATTGATTACCATGTCAAAACTAATCAATCAAAATAAAAGAAAATAACATTTTTAAAAGATAAAATGGTCCACTCTGTTACACTCTATAAATTCGTCATATATCACCAGAAGACCCAACGTTATATTGACATTTCCCAAATAATCTCCTAGAGATACAAAAGATATTGTAATACTTTGATAAACGAGATTTTTTTCAATATACAGCATTACAGACAAGTTGACGGGTTTGACCACTGGGCGTTTTACTGTCAAAGCTTCTTATCATAAAAAGCTTGTGACAAATGGCTTAGAATGATTTATTACCGGGCGGGAAAGTTGACGAGCTTTTTCATGTGCTTGTTCATAAACAATATAACAAGAAAATTGGGAATTTTTATGAGGAGTTCTTACATTTTCACCAGTTGACTTCACATATTAAAAAAGTTAAGTTGTAAATCTCTTATCATAATTTATCACAAATCGGAGTCGTTAAGTTTTTATTTGCTCTTCAACGTTTCTTAATTGTTTTATACGACGTCAAGAGTTTTGTGTTACGTATATGATAAAAAAAGATATGCTCAAAATCATTTTGTAAACAAAAATGAGCAGTGAATTTATTTTATTATCGAAAACGCTCATTATATTTTAGCCAAAAAACAAATAATGATCAAGCTAATGATTGAATTAAATATTAAGAGCTGTAAGCCCGTTGCCTTCAACGGAGGGGACTCTTTTGCATTATCAAACATCAGGAATTTACTGGCACTAAAAATCAAATGTAAACTTATTTATTCAATAAACCAGAAGACCTTAACTCCATTAATTCACTTAAGATTTCGACTGAAGGTGCTTGGTGGAATTTCAATATTAAATTTGAATCACTTTTAAGGTGTTCACTGTCAATACTTGGTGGAATGACATTATAATAAAAATAAAAAAAGATTTTTAGTACTTTTTCCACTTAAAATTTATTTGATCAGGACCGGTTTCGCTCCTCGCGAGCATTATCAACTGATAAGAAAAATAAATAAACAGTGATATTTATACAAGTTATTTCATTTCATTTAAATTTTATTTCATTTCAATCTTTTTATTTCAATTTAACTTGTATAAATAGCACTGTTTATTTATTTTTCTTATCAGTTGGTAATGCTAGCGAGGAGCGGAACCGGTCCTGATCAAATAAATTTTAAGTGGAAAAAGTACTAAGAATCTTTTATTCTTTTTATTAAATTTGAATCGTTCAAATTATGTACATTCGCACAGATTTTGTCACTAACGACCCGGGTTTCGCCTTTCGGCATCTTCAAGCGTTCAAGTGCACGGATGAACTTGAACTGACGCTTAGTAAATCACTGTATAGGTTTATATAATAAATAAACTTAAAACCATTGCTAGCGAAAACGATTAACCCACGGGAATGTCTGCAGATTCGAATGGTGAGTAATTTTAAGAATTATATTTATTTTTGTTTGCTGGATTTTTTTTTGATTATATTTACTTAAATATATGGTATAAGATTGGATAATTTGTCCCCTAATCCACAAAGCACTTTTATTCGAAATCTTAAATTATATGAATAATATTTGTTAAATTAAAAATATGTTTTAGCTATTTATATAACGCCATTATCTAAAATAATATTTTAAGCATATTTAGCTAATTAGCCTTCTTTGGTAGAAGAGATAACTATATTTCAAAGCAAAACTTTTTTGATGTCTTTATGTCAATCTAAAACTATGACTGTAGACTCTCGCACTACCACTATAATATTGCAATGTATTATGCACGACCTGCTCGCGTCTCTGAGGAAATCATTTTCTTGTATGTTCAGAACAATGATCTGGTACATCCTTATCAGGAGTTAAGGGAATAAGAGTACTCAAATCAAGTCGCAGTCCATCTCGGCTTTTGTTACCCAATAGGGGTAGAGATAGTATGTAAAATTTACCTGTACAGTAAAGGGCTTATGACCAATTTCAAAAAATAGTCGCATTGATATTTCAGGAATTTTTATATCAAATTTCAATTGAAAGTAGTGCAAAGCTTCAGATTGATAGATTTTTTTGTTTGTTTTAGAAATAGGTATTCACGGAATGCCGACTGCGTGGTCGAGTGCCAACGTCATGAATTACATATAATACGGAGGTTACTGGTTTGAGTCCCAGTACAGACAGTTTTAATAGATTGATTTTTCCATTAATTTATGGGTTTCTTTCCCTTTTCTTATTTTTACCATTCGAATTTCATATAAAAGTTCCATCTATAACGATATATATTTTTTTAATTACGTCTGTTACCAATATAAGGAATTTGCACTTTTAATGAAGTTTATCTCAAGACATTTATTTTCTACGAGAACTGCTTGTTACACTTTTTGAAAAATATTTTTTTAATATAGTAAGGATATAAATATAGGGCTAAGACAGGATTTGTCAAGCCAACGATGTTAACGACTTAACCATCCACCCAACAATAGAACACAAACGTTTCATTAATTATTATTATTTTCAACTTATGAGGAGCGAAAACGGTTCTGTATATAATTCAGATATATATTTTTAAATTGATATTTTTTCTATAAATAAAGGACTTACTTTATCAATAAGATTAAAAAATACATTAAAAAGAAATTATAGCTCTGCTTGAGCTAGTCTTAAAACTTTTATTTTTTCCTCGGGGATGTGATAGGAAAAGCCTTAATGTCATGCCTTCAATACAATTAATTACATCGTTTCGCTTTTATATGCAGAAAAGTACAGAGATTGTGAAACACAGGTATTGAATTTGTTATTCTAATAAGCTTTTCCGTTTAACTTTTCTCAGTCTCTTTATTCTAATTCAATAGCTTTTCGGTGAATGATGCAGAATGCAGTATAACACATCTGCTTTGTTTCGAAACATATTAATATATTATAGCAGTCGTAATAGCATGCATGCAGAAATGAATTTGTAAAGATAGCGCATACGAAGTCAGTTTTCGTGACAATATTGTTTTTGACGTGACGTTGAAGATTAATTGTAATCGTTATGAAATAACTTCTTGTTGCAATGAAGAACCAATGTTCACTAATTTAAAAAAATGATTTTAATTAAAAATATTTGTAATTCAAAAAGTTAAATTCTGATATTTATTGATTAAATATTGGTATTTAATTGGTAGAACTCCATTGTAATAAGATGAAATAATATCTAATTATTTTATCTTGTAATAAGTTATACATAATCATTTTAATCAAAAATAATCCAATTATTGTTGTCGTCCCGGGCAGCGGTGGGCTGCCAATACGTTAACAAGGGGCTCGCTTAATATCAAAGTAATTTATCAGTCATGTGCTTTTATTTAAATACTTTTAAATTAGCAAACGATTGTTACTTAATACACTTGAAATATGCAACAATATGCAGTTTACCATATACTAATCAATGTAAATGGCTAAAAATGTACTACTGTGTATACTCGAAATTGTCGTAGATAGTATATGTCAGAAACTGCAGTTATGTACTCATTTTATCTGAGACTATTGTTTTCTATTAATTTAACAAGGGGCTCGCCGGCCGTGGTAAAATCTAACAAGGGACTCGCGCGAGCCCCTCCGAGCCCCCTCCAGCCCACCCATGGTCCCGAGAAACACTAAAATTTAATTTATTAAATTAAATACTATGTTTTTCCAATAAAATGTAGGAGGTGTAACAATGTATATGAGAAGATGTGTTGCATATCTCTTTTAACCTAGTTTATACCGATGGCTTAATTGCATAGTGCAACACCAAGAAATTTGTAGCTTTAACCTATGGGTGACCAAATTTTTGACACATCGCTACTGAGTTGTGAAAAAGTGATAAATATTATTTGTCTCATCTTTTTAGTGAATCATTTAATAATTAATCTCAATTCAGTTTCAAATTTATAAAATGATATGTACTTCTAGTTGTATTTATATGAAACTGAGAGAAGATTGTTTATATTTATATATGCAAAAAAAATCCTACTCAGAGAAGACTTTTTAAAAAGTATTTTTGAAGAGCTATAGAAGAAATGTATTTAAATGTATTTAACGTTAATAAACCTCAAAACATCAAATTTTTCACGTATCGTTAAATAAAACTACGCCATCGATTACTATAGCTAAGTTAAAGTACATTATGTACTTAGCTTTGATGAGGGTATAAGCCAAAATAGTTATCAAGCATATATAAAATAAAATTTGTAAAGGTTACATATAATACTTTGATATTTTTTCACTTTATTATAATTTTGATATTTTTTTTTACTTCTGTTACGTTGCTTCTATGCACAATGCGGCAATTATTAATTGTGTCATTCGTTACCAATGTCAGTGATTACCAAGCATATAATTCACAAGACCCTCGAAATGGCTAGATATTAATTCCGTACGAGCAAAACTTTTCTTCAGTATATTGACATGAGAGTCGAATAGAAAAACCTTTTATAATTGCAGGAAACCCGTCTTTACAGAATTTTGGATGGGCTTATAACACAGTCTTTATATCATTGTTAGTTCAAAAAAAATAGCATCGTCGAATAATTGATTGTATATTTTTGTGAAAAGCAATCCGTACAACAATATTTTTGACAAACAATTTGAAGTTTTGCAAATGTAAAATTAGAGTTACAGTCATTTTTTTTGAGATTGCTTCTTTTAATAAAAGTAATGACAAAACAACCAATTGCATTACAAAAACACAATATTCATTTCTACTACTACCACTTTATTTTAAAAGATCAAGACCGGTTTAACTTATGACGAGCTTTATCAACTGATTAAGTATTGACAGTGAACACCCTAAAATTCAATCGTATCCTATAGTAAAAAACTAAAACTGCCAAAAGGCTTAGCTCAGTTCTTATTGGACAAAAAATAAATATAACATTTCAAGTAAAGAAATTTTTTTGATACGAAAATATTTTTGATAAAAAAATATTCTTTTGGCAAAAAACATATTTTTGTTAACAAGTATGTTTGACTGCTTGCCAAAAAAGAAAATCTTTGCAAAAGTTCTGATTTCAGCATTGTGATAAAAAAAAACTTTGGCCAAGTAATCAGGTAAGAAGTTGTATACGAGTGTAATTATGCACATATTAAATGAAGTAATGATTTTTTCGTATGAATAATAAAACTTACCCAGCCTCGAAAGGTTTTCGGTTGATTTCATTTTTTTATTAGGCGAAACAAACTTCATCGTGGAACGTTTTGGATATTTAATGTGCTTTAATATTCCGTAAACTTTTTTGTCGTACGAGAATTTTAAAAAGCGCTAAGAAAAATCCTTGCTTACATTCGAGATAATTATGTACCCATATACTAATATTAACAGTAATTTAAACATGAATTATAGAAAAAAATTCATTTAATACAATATTAAAACTATACGATGATATTTTATTATATATTTTTAATCAGTCCTCAAAATAAAAAGATTCAATGATTTTATATGAAACAAAAAATACTCAATCAAATATAAAAATATTTTTAATTCACATTATAAAAATTTTAGGGCGTTCACTGTCAATATTAAAAATTTCAGAGATTGTAATTACGTTTGAAATTACTATTACTCATCACTTTAGCTTTCTTTGATGATTTTTCTAATTACATTCTAGAGGTGTTAACCCTCCAAGGACGAGCGTGACCATATGGTCATAGTAAACGTTGTCTATTGTTCCCACTATTCATCCTTTTTCTACCTGAATATTGTTGCTTTCACTCATATTTGGTTAAGAAGGGTACAGACTTCAGTTAGCCATCAGTCACAGGGACAGAAACGGCCACCTATTAATAGCATATACGATTTTTTGAATTTCCGTTTTTTTTAATGAACTTTTTAAAACTGTTAATATTTTTTTATCAAAACATTAAACTATTTACAGTTTTTTTGCTAAAATATTCTTATTGAAATTATGTTGATCTAAAGAGGTCAAATTGTAAATATTTTTAAAAAATTTCACGTTTAGCTATATTTCAACCCCGAATGTTTGGGTGCCAATACCTTTGTCCTTACTACTGTCCGTACGCAATATTACACAGTAATAAAAAGATGAGCATGATTAGATAGTCATGCGGGGATTCTGATAAGCGATCATTCGTAAGATAGCTGGGCCAAGCTCGTCAGTTGCGATTTAATATGTGTGCTGGGATGACGTCTTTTTTACGCGCAACTTAAAATATGATTATTCATTAAAAATCTAAGGATTTTTATAAAAAAAAATGTATGAGGAATGTTGCAGAGAAATATTTTAAAGCCTTTAGACTATTTTTTTTTTAAATTCATAAGAATAAGGGCAATAATTAGGAAACAACTGGGGTCCCTAAACGACACCCATCGTATGAGAAGTATTTTTATATTCTCCGAGCCGCGAGAGTTAAAGGATCGGAAAGGGTGGGAGGTAATTTATAGACATTAACGTTATATGTATAATAATACGCTTTAAGGTTTTTGAGAAATTTATATTTATTTATTAAAAGGGGGTGATTGAGTGGGCGCTTACTCCTAAGGTACTCCCAGTCAATGAGAAAATGTAGTAATGTAAATACTGAACATTTAATACGGGGCTAAAAAATGCTGCTTAAAATTAACTCATAGCAGTAGTAGGTGGCGGAGGCGAGTGAGCTAATAACGCAAATCTGCATCCCGCTTTATGTTTTTCAAAGCCTGCATGAAACTGCATTGGAGATTTTAAACTATTCACATGTTTTAAAAAAAACATGATTCGTTTGTTATTTATACTCTGATTAAAGAGACAAGGGAATTTAAATTTTTGTTTGTTTATTTTATCACACCACTGGGGTAGTAGCGGCTCTTCACAGTAACTAGTAGAAGGAACTATCAACATAACTTAGATTAACTTGGTTCGAAGTTGGACAGACGGAATATCGTTGTTCAGCTAGCCTGCAGGGCTTAATGAATTTAACAAGTCACCAAGTTACTTTCAAAGAGTTCTTACTTGCATACTCTAATATTAATAACATGTATGTACATGTATATGGAAGGATATAATTACATACTTTGTCATGTATTGTGTAGCTTATATCGCATTTTTGTTAAATTGTGTTTAGGCATAACTTACAACGCAATACGATTAGCCTATCACTATTGGAGTAGCATGTGCTTCACTTGTAAGCAAGGAAATAACTTCTGCAGTACTTTCATTTATAAAACTATTATTCGCTGTCAATGAAGAACTATAGTATTGAAAATGAAACACCACAAACGAAGTTAATTAACTTTTTTTTGCAAGTTTGTTAAATTAGATGAATCAAGATAAAATAAGTTAAATTACTAGTAATTTAATCGATCTCGAAAATACAATGTGAATTTAGAAAACCATAACAAATTAAAACATCATGGCTGTTGGAGAAAAGCAAGTGATAATTAATCTATCTAAGTTTCCGCTGTAGAATTCATATAAAAAATTGGTTAATTCCCCTATTGTGCTAATTTTTGGTGACAGTTAACTTGTAAAATTATCTAATTCAGTGAGGAAAGGAAATATACCAAACAAAACTCCGACAAAGTTGCGTTGTTTTACACTGAAAAAATATAATTGTACCATATGAAGTTCCATACACTTTTTTTGTGAGTATCTTCAACCAAATAAAAATGTACAAGATGAATTTTGGAACTAGAACTGTTTTTTTTTTAATAAATAGTTTCTTAGATAATATTTTAAAACTTATTATGAACTATCGTGAAGTCTTTCAAGCTATTATTTTCCAACAAACAAATACTTTTCGTATAACAGTGTATAACAACGAATTTACCAAGATTTAAATAAAATATGCGAAGCTAAGGAAAACCATAAATTTAATTAACTAAAACTGTTGAAAAGTGCTTAATTGGATGAAAACTTTTGACTGAGTATTTAAAATACACCTAAACTCATAATTTACTTAGAAATTTTTAACTTTCTTTTAAAGACTAGCATCTAGCAAGTTTTATAAATGTTTAACCTTGGCAACAACTTAACAGCTGCAGAACTGCATAATGAAATCATGTGTGCAAATTAAAATATTTTTACGCGCAGCAAGTATGTCCTCAAAATTGAAATTATTGAGGTTAAATCAAATAACAACACATTTACTGTGATAGATTGATATTTAAAATATTTAATATTATTATTGCCGCCTGTGTGGTCGAGTGGTTAACGTCGTTGGCTACCGCTACGGAGGTCACGGGTTCGAATCCCAGTACGGGCAGTTTTATAAATTGATTTTTCAATTGATTTATGAATTTCTGTTCAAAGGCATGGATGTATGTGATGTCTTGAATTCCCCCCTCCCACCCATCCTATCCTATGAACGGGGCGTATCGAGAGCGATTAGCTAACCACTAGTCCTATCCTAGCCCTTTCCTTCTATTCCTACTCTCTTTGGAAAAAGAGAGGTTGAGCAACTGAGTAACAAGCAGTTCTCGTAGAAACATTTCTGTTGAGATAAACTCCATTAGGAGTCCATATGCTTCATATTGGGAGTCCGCTCCTGAAAACATAAAGAAATAAGGCCTAAATTTATTTCTACCAACCAATTTCTATAATTCTTGTAGAATCCATCCGTTGATATTGAATGAATATTAAACTACATATTTCATTTAATATTTTTTGTTTATAAGATTCAATTTCAAAATTTCCAAATTAATAAAAAACGTTTTTAATAAATCATAAATACCTAAATTAGTGTCAATTTTTATTATATTACAAACAGGGTTACTAAGTAAAATAAACTGGCTTTCTAATATCGCAAATTTAAAAAACCCACGAAATCAATGGTTGTCCCTGAAAAGCCCCTACCCTATTTGCTTTTTCTTCCAAGCGATGTGATTTCGACGTCCTAGATGGCAGTTGAGTTTGAAGTATTATTTTTTTATCTGTACGCAGTGGGTTGAATTAAAAACGAAATAAAACACACACTGAAGTAAACATTTTTTTATATAAACAGCAGAGATAATGGTTGTTGTTACAGAAATCAAGTTATTTAATACAGCTCTTGATATATATTACATACATAGTAAAGACATAAGATTACATTCCCATCGTTCGTAAATTATTCTTTAACGATATTCTACATAGTAATTAAATGTAACGTGAGCATAATGAAGTGTTAATATTTAGCCAATTTAAATTATTCACATTTAAAAGCGATATTTACAAATAGAGCGGCTTTTAACATGTATTTTTAGATTACATTTGGTTTTCATTATATATATGAATGTATTATATTGATACAATGTAAAATAAAACACATCTTCTTTTGATTACCCAATTATTCCTTTAATTCAAAGTGTACTATTTAAACTATCAATCTGAGACAAATAATTACTCTATTCAAATTATCTTTTTACGTCTCTGAAGAGACCGCGAAAAAATACAAATAAGAGAAAACTGTGAACTGTATGCAAATATATTTCTTAAATTTAAAGTGAAATTCACTCAAATCAGTTCAGTTAATATTTGTATTGTTTTAATTCACTTTAAAAATTAGTTTGATTTTGTAAATTTATTTATAAGTTTACTCGTGTAGTAAAAAAAAGTGAACTTCCAACGTTTCAGCTCAAATTATTGTTTTAATATACTTTTCCGTTCTTTATACTTTATTTGTAAAAAAATTATCATTTTTATTTCACAATAACGTATAGTCCTGTTGAGCATAGTGTTTTAAAGAGCACAGTATTTATATTATCTGGTAAACGACAGATCAATTTAAAAAAATACAAAATTTTATTAGTACAGCAAGAGTGAATCATTAATTATATCTGAAAGAATAACATAACAATTGGAAAAGTTCGCTTACTTGAAAAAAATATTAATAATATCATTAATTAAAACATGAAATAGTCACAAAGTATGCGAAATAAAATAGTGTTTGTTGCCGTCTTTAAAAAAATACTATTTTAAAACTAATTACAAACAAATCGTGACTGTTTAATTCAATTGAATGTTCAGAAGAAGATGCATTTATTTCCATAGCTTCAAAATCTATCACTCATTGACTTACTGCCCTAAATGTTGTAATATATATATATATAATATTATATTATGTAGTATATTTTTACAGTTTACATTGACTTCCAATTTCTATCTAGTTTATACGATATTATATTCAACAAGTCTTTTACATAAAAGCTCACTATTCACAGTTATATAAAATAATATATAAGTAAATATCTAAAGCATTTTAAACGATAACTTTTCATTATATTATTTGAAAATTTATATAGTATTTTTATAAAGATATATATACTACTTTTTGAATATATATTTTACTAAGTAAAACAAAAATTCACACATCAAAAGTAAAATATATTTTTTTAAGACATATATAATTTATGAAACAAAACTAAAAAAAATCATGAATGATTTAAGTACAAAAATGTGCTTTCACATACGATAAAAATAAATTCTAAAAATTTCAAAAAAATAATTGCAAATAAATGAAATAAATCAGTTATTTTTTTATAATTTCTGTCTCAAAATATTAATATTGATATATTGGAAAATAAATTGACATCTAAATATAATATATGGATGCATAAATATTATGTGATATGTTAATAATATATTTCTTCTATTTTTATTATTATTATATCATAATATATAGGATAGCTTTTTTATATATTTTCTAAACAATCTTACTAAATTCTAACATAAAACAATCATCGTAGTGATATTAGAATATATTTATATACATTATTATTATGACAGTAAAATAAACTTAAATATTTTAAATAACAAAGTTAAAGCTCCTTTTGATTAAAATATTTACATAAAATATGCAATTTAGAACTACTGGATATTTATAATTATGATTTCAAAGTATCGGTAAGAAAAATGTACTTAAATTTACCGTTTCCTACAACATTAAAATGTAGAATCACAAAAACAAAAATATCCTTCTTTTTTACATACATAAGGTATATAATTCTGAATGATTTCAAATGATAAAATAATATTTCTTATTAATATTTTTTTATCAAATAACTTATTTGTTATTTAAGTAGTTGTTGCAGTTAAGATTGATTAAAACAATAACAAATGCATAAAAAATGAGAGATAACTAAAATATGTATATTAATTTTTAACACTATTGTTGAAGAAATATCAAACTGGTCGAAAATTATTTTATGTCATTGGCAGCAGTGGCAATGTACGTGGTAAATTATTTTTGTCGCCTGCTGTGGCCCAGTTGGTTAGAGCTTGCAGTTCACGATCACGCAGTTCTATTACCGGTCAGATCACAGTGAATTTGAGAATTATTCAATTCAAATTTGTGATCGAAGACTGGGCGATGTCAATTCACATTATTTTCTCTCCTTTAATAACTGGATGTAGCAATAGCGATTAGTTAGCCACTAGTCCTGTTCTGGTCATATCATTCTTTCCCTACTACTCACTTTGAAAAAAGTGAGGTTGTGCGACTGAGTAACAAACTTTTCTCGTAGAAAAAACTTCTGTTGAGATTTCACCATTAGGAGGTCATATGCTCTACATTGGAAATGGACATGGATACAAATTTTAAATTCATGTTAACATATATTATTGTAAAAAAAATGATGAACAAATGTTTGAGAGGTTTTTAAAGTCAAATTAAAGAGAATAAAATTACGTATGTTTATTAAACAAAATTCTTATACTGTTGAATTTTTTTAAGTATGGCAGTTTTATTAAGCACCTAAGAATATTTATATTTACATATTTATTGCAATGGTCAATTAAAATTGTTGTATTATAATAGTGTTTCAAAAGTATAATAAATATATTTTTAATTAAAAGTTGCAACCAGAAGTTTCGAAGTTCAATCTTAAAGGTTGTTAACCTTATGCGAAACTTGCAAGATGACACAGCGTTGCACGAAATTTCAAGTACTATTCTGTATAGTAAACATAAAGCTATAAATTCGAAGGTGTATTCTGCCCCGGTAAAATTTATTTTAACTTGAGCTTTTGCCAACTTAGGGAGTCGCAGAGGAAATATTTAAGATAGTTGGAATAATTAAGTGAAAGTTTTCTTCAGATACCCTTTTCTTTTCGTTGCGTTTCTTTGAAATACTACATTAGAATATCGTTGAAGTTAAAATATTAACTTTTTTTAAATATTTTGTGAGAATATTATTTTATTAATTTATAAAAATGTTTCATCTGCCAAAAAAACTTAACATTAATTAATCAGAGAAAACTTTCTTACCGTTAAATAAAAGCTGGAAAAAAAAGAACTCTGTATGTGAGATAGAAACAAAGTGAGGTTATATTTTAATGGAGATTAAAAATTGAAGGATAGGTTTTAAGAAGTTTAAGAGATATGTAGATAGATAAGATTTGGATATGTTATAATTTATAATGTTAAAAGTTAGTTTTAATATCTGATCCGTGCTATATTATTTAAGTGTTATTGAAGGTTGTAAATTAGGAATTGTTTGCAAGAGTTTTTTTTATTTATAATAATTTAAATCCGTTCTTAAATAAAATTTACATTGTTCGATTAATATTTATAATATTACCGAAACGAGTTACTTTATTTCAAACAGGGCAAATAAATTATAAATTAAGATTTATATTATTTTATTACTTTAGTCTATAATTCTATCACAGAAAATTAATACCCATATACTTAAAACAACAATTTACACACAAAATTAAACAGATAAGTATTTGTTTTTCTCTATTATTAAAAATAGGAGTATTTTAAAGATAATCATAAATAAAATGGAGTTTTGTCACATAGGAAATTTAATATATCATTTTGTGAAAAAAAAAAGAAATTTAGAATTAAAGTTAAATACACGCTATGTGAAGAGCTTAATTAAATATAATACACATATCACTTTAATGTCTTTCAATAAAGATAATTCATTTTATGAATATGGTTAAATATTTGTTTGTTTTTGTACAATAACATTTACTAGTTTTTTCACACACACTTTTTTGTTTTTTAATCACCTCACAACCAAATTATTATTGCAGATTTAAACTTCTTCTATAACTATTTGTTCAGTCAAATATTAGACAAGGTCGCACGCGCAATGCAAGAACACTTTTTTTGACAGTATCGTTATTATGTACGAAAGAAATGATGAATGCATATTAACTTCAACGGTTTTGTACAACACGTCAGACTATATCACAATCATTGATCCATGTACAAGGGTGTATTTAATTTAATATAATAACAAAAAAACTATAAAAAAAAATCTGATAAAAAATAAAAATGAGGCCTATCAAATCAAAATAAAATGTTGTTAATTTGGAAATTATAAACATTAAAAACCGTAATAAAAACATTACATTTACAGAAAGAAATTTGTATATATTATTCAAATAAATTTAATTATAGTACAATAAAATTATTTGTTAAATATACATTTTTCCATTAAAAAATTGGTCGTATTTTGTAAAAAAACTCGTTAAATAAAAAAAAATCATCTAAAAATGTTTTAGAAAGCTTTCGTTAAATCATTTCTTGTCGTACAAAATATCATATATATGTCAACCGTAAAAGGGATGAAAATTGAAGAGGGGTTGAAACACTCTACTGCGTGAAAACGACCATATAGTCTATAGGCTAAGTGCCCATATGCATTAGCTTTTTGAAAGCCTTCCGGAATTCTGGATTGAAGATTGTGTATATCACAGGATTAACAAAGCTGTTCATGTAGCCTAACCACGTTGTGAGGATGAAAGCTGTCACGCCAGGCTGGCAATCGAAGCCTAGTTTTGTGCACATTGCGTCCATTATGTTGCACGTGAAAAAGGGTACCCAGCAAAAGAGGAAGACACCTGAGGAAAAATAATAAACGATATTAGCATACAATTTGCTCAATATTTTATCAATACAATGCTATTTTACCAATCTACAAACTCATTTTTCTAGACATGTTAAATGCTGGGCCTAAAGCTTTTGTTACCTTATGTTTAAAGTGTTGTTAAGTCAACCGTTCACAGATAGTCTTAAAATGTTCTTAAATGTTTATAATTGTAATTGAAAACCTTTGCTACACATTTTTTTAAATAAATATAAATTAAAGGCTCGTATTTTTCCAGTCAGAATTTATATTAAATGGTCATAATATATCGGTCAGTGTCAAATAGTCATAATTTAAATGAAATAAAAAAACCTAACCTAACCTAACCAAAATGTTTATAAAATATTCTGACCGTATAATATTTTTATTCTAACCAAAAATTGATTGAAATTCTGACCATTTAATTTGTTCCCTAAAGCAAAGCCAAAGGTGTCAATCTTATGCGAAGACTTCCGCTCTCTTTTCACATAAGTATTGAAGTTTACTACCTATTCTTTATTTGAATGAATTCAAATTAACATATATTTCTATACATTTTATAAAACTAATCGTATCATTGATAATAAAAAAATATATTTTACGTCCATATCAGTGCGGCGTATTTACTTCGAAATGATAACAATAGGTGAATTGGATTTCTCGGTAAGTATTTTGAATTTATCTGTCTTATTAAAATAACAGGAAATTGGATTTTCAACAATTCATTTGAAAGAGTTTTTTTGTTTATTCATTCACTGTACGAGTTTTTGAAGAATCATACCATTTCAACATGCCACATATTGGTATTATAATATAACTTCAGTTATATGATTGTTTGATATGATGTTATATTATTGTTTCATATTGAATACCTTACTAACTATTCATGAGAACTCTATTATATAAAATAAAAATTGACTAGCCTTCAACAGTAAGTTGTCGTAGCTATGAAGCCAATATTTTATTTATAATATTCTAATAAATACAAGCGATCACAAAAATTCTCTGTTTATTCAAATATGATATGTATAAAATAGGCCCACTCTTTCTTTATAAAACTGAAAGTTCACGTTTGTATATTTTTTTCTAAGAACCGTTTATTACATAACGTTTTGGTACTTTAATGAACTATGTGCAAATATCTATTGAATATAAACAAAACATTTTGGGTGAATGCTATAGTAGTGAGTCACTTAAGGAAGTACTTTCTTTAAACAGATCATAACTCCAAACATATAACAATCTTAGTAACACTAGATGTATGTAGAGATGTGGAATTTAATGAGCTTTAAAGAAATCAAGATAAAAAATATAGAAACTAATGTTTTTTTAGATATTCGTATTTGACTAAAAAAGATGGAAAGTCATAATAATGGGACAGTATTTTACAGTATTTGGACACTCGTGACACAGTTATTGGACACAAAGTATTAATCAAACCCTATCCTCATTTAAATATCCTAAGTCTTGGTCACCTACTAGAAACTTTATATTTAAACATAAAAACATATTTAAATCCTACACACTTACAAAAAAATACATCAAGCAAAAAAAGTACAAAAAAAAATTAATAGTTTATAAATTTTGGTGTATTCATCGAAATGATTAAAATTTTCACGTCACGTTATAGCAAATATGATATAAAATGTGTTTTTTATTTTGGATGTTTAAAGTTAAAGTATCCAATAACTGTAGCTGTCTAGCTTGAAATAGCAACCACCCTATCCTAATTCTTATTTTTTAGTTTTTGATTGTCAAAAGTGTTTCTGTTCCATTGAGTAAAATGTTTATAAGTCTGGATGTTTCTCTCCAACTCTCAAAATATTCTTGTCAAAATCCATTTCTTCAATATGATTTTCAATGCTTATTTTTTTCCTTTGATACAAAAAGCTATTGTTGTCTTTGTAAAATTGTTTGTTGATCGGAGTATAGCGATTTGTATTAGACGTTGTTTTAAAACTATTGAAAAAAACATTGGTGATAGAAAAAGTTTAAATACCCAGAACAATGGCCAATGTCTTCGTAGCTTTTCTTTCCCTCTTTGCTGAAGATTTTTCTCTTTTTTTCTTACTAGCCTTGTTGACTTTGTAAATGGTGAATCTAGAAGCTGTTGTAGATTTTCTTTCCTTTTTGGAGTTACCAGAACCGAGACGGGTCAGTTCTTCTGCGCAGCGGACGATCGTTGATGCAGTCCTTTATGGAAACACAATGAAACTGTCATTACCAAAATCTCTTCGTATTGATCTTTTAGTAAAATAAAATACGAAAATTATGAGAAAAAATGATAGAGTAAAATATTTTATTTTCAATTTATTCTCAAATATATTTTCTATATTCATTTGTTTTTTTTAATAAAAATAACATTTATATTATAACTTCGTTACTCCACTCTTTGTGTTACTAGTTGTAATACTGGATTTGACTTTTCAAAAAATATATTTATATTATTTTAATTGACATGTACTTAACATCATTAAAATATTTAATTATAACTCGTATCTTATGTAATGTAATTTTAAACATAGTTTTGATGAAGGCGTAAGTCAAAATTGCTACAACAGATTAAAATATTATTTTTAGAATTAAAATACTTTGGTATTTTTTCATCTTATTGGAATCGTTATACTGATGTAGACATTGATAATAATTCTAAATAAATAATAAAATTAAATGTAGAAAGAGAGTTATAGAATAACAGCATTAATTGCAATATTAATAATTTGTGTGAGTATTGTATATAAAAATCTAATAGATATTAATTGGATTGTAAAGATTCACCCGGTATTTAATTTTTTTTTTATTGAACTGATTACAATTTCTTATCATTTAATCATAAATATAGCAATATAAACAATTCTTTTTAGATAATTTTTATCTGTTGGGAATTCTAGAGATGAGAATCTTCATATGCGGATAAGTATGTGAAATTATTACAAAACACAATTAATAAATCGCTTACTTCATTTGAACGCCTTCACCACGTGGAGATGCAGTATTGCCGTTTTTGTTGGAGAAAGTCCTCACTGACCCTTTGCCTCCGAGTGTTGCAATAGCCGTCGCTGGTACAGTAGAAATTGTGGCTTGTTTATGAGCAATAACCACTGCAGTCGCTCGAGGACTGTTGGGAACCGATGATGCCAGCTCGCGGATGGGTTCCTCTAAGTGTGATGGTGCGTATCCAGAGTCGTTGTTTCCGTTTGCATCGCCGTGCGGAGCTGGTGATGCCAAGGAAGCCATCACGCTGTGAAAGAGAATATTGGTTGTAATACGGAAACAAGATACGGTTCAATCACTTTAAATTCGTTCAAAACAGTTTTTGCATATACAAGTAGGTATATGTTGAATGCTTAAAAGTGAATATATTATCAAACAAAGGCTTATTTATAAACAAAAAATAAAAATAAGTTTTCATGATAAAGCCTTTAGCAGCGATATTTTATATTAAATTCACAATTATATCATCAAAATATAGATAGATACATTAATGCTAATGGAACAAAAATAACATTTTAAAATTAATTTAGAACAGAGACAATTTCCTGTTCTTAAATTAGCATTCCCTTTAAAAATAAATTATATTTTTGACAGACTGGTATAATCAATGCACCAATTGAGTTATTCTGGTTATTTCTGCCAGAAGATGAAGATTTATTTTATTTTAAGTTATTATATTATAAGTTATTTGAATACAATATAATATTAAAAGTTTAACTCTCGTTAAGCTTAAAATGTTTTCTTAGCAAGAACTGTCGGATATATTTTAAAAGCTTCTTTATTAGTTACAAACGAATGATTTATACTACCCGCTTGTTTGTAACGTATTATACTTAAAATGCTGCTATACGATCCAGTTAAAGCAGTATGTAAAAATGAAGTTTTCTCTCATCTGTTGACAAATGTTGAAAATACAAGCTTAAAAGCTCATCGCCGTAAATCTCCGCAGAGCCTTCTTCCGTTTTAACAAACAGCCTTCATATCTAACGTAAACACAACAGCTGCTTTTTTGCACAAGTGAATCTTGCTCTAAATTGTATATGCACGTTGCCAAAACGTGCTGGCTTGATACATAGCTTTTTAATATAAAGCAACAGTTTAAACAAATAAAAGCTTTTTGATATGCATATTTTGCAATTTAGAACATCCGGAAAAAGTAAGTATTGCAGGTATCCAATTCGAGTAATTCTTTAATAATTTTTAGGTTTTCATGATAGCATTGAATAATATAATGAATAATCAACATTTTCTGTTGATTTTTTTGTAATACTAAATATCAAGTAGTTCAATAATGATGGTTATTTATTTTTTAATATTAGTATTACTCATATTCGCACCTAAAACTTTCTTAAAAAAAAAAGAATTGATGCTAAAACCATAGTTTAAACCTAAACCTTATTTTTAAATAAAAAAATGGTATTTTTCTAATAATCATGCCATTTAAATTTTGTTTATCATTCATTATGGTTTTTTGAAGAAAGAAGTATTGAATAATATTAAAGTAATAAATCAGAAAGTATAAACAATTGATTAGGTTTTGTTACTGTTTTTTTGTAAATATTTTTATTTTTAAAATTCTTGAAAATATCAATAAACCTTGAGTCAAAAAAGCGTCCTGAGGAAACTCATTGTATCCAGCAATATTAATAACCCAATGAATTTTACAGGAAATCAAAAGGATGGTGTATAAAACTATTTTTATTTTTCTATTATGCAATGGAGAAACCTTAATAAATTTGCTTGCATAGGAAACGTTTATTCATAACAGTCGCAGAAATGCTTTTTTACTACGAATGAATCTTTCATGAAATGATACATAAAAACACACAACTTTATGTTTGACTTTTTTGCAGAGAAAAATGATTACAGAAGCAAAACAAAAGTATAACAACTGTTCCTAAAATTGTACAGTTATAAATCATTTGGAGCCAAAAAAAAAAGACAATGAAATCCGTTCCTCATTTTCAATTTTTCAAAAACTATAACTAACTGAAAAATTAAAATTAATTATGTAATAACTTAAAATTATTTTAACTATGACATTGTATAATTAGAGCGCGAATGCAAATCTCTATCGAAAAATCTCGCTAATTTTCTTATCACGAGAACATCAATTTCCAAAACTCGGTTACAAAGGCTTACCCGCCACCACATAGTCACACCAGATGGCGTTGTGTGCGGTCCTCGCTTCAGGATATTATTATAATGCTAAGCCTTGCAGAATCTAGTGCCATCGTAATCTTCTTACTTGACAACTCGCTGCATGCCATGTTACAGTCTCACAAAAGCTTTCGGAATGCACTTGATGTCTCATGGATGAAAATTCTCAGGGAAAGAATCGTCAAAGTAATATTGCAATTTAATTCAACATTTATACACATTTTTTTAAACATTCGCAGAGTAAATTGTTCAACTGTGCATGATTTTATTAACAATAAGTAACTTCTTCAGTTTAGTTTACGAAAATGGTATTTCTTTTTGTGGGCAATATTAAAACTCTTCAAAGTCTAAGAGTCTTCAAAAGAACAATATTCACATTTTTTTTAATTTCGACTTGTTTTCAAATGGATAGACGTTTTTGGTATTTGGTATCTGATTAAAAAAAAAAACGAAAAACAGTGACAGCTACAAGCATATTACTAGGCCTTTTTTAGCACCATAGATAAGTTTTTATTTTTCGAGAAAACAGACTTAATAAACACATTCTGTTTAAATCCTGCGTATACAGCTATTTTTATATGGGTTCAATTGAAACGAAAGTTAAACCGTCGTTTAACTAACGTGATAAGAAGCAGTATATGAACTGTCGAGAGGTGAAGTGAACCAAGTAGTAAAACAGTAAAAAAAACTATTGAACTTTCAGGTACAGCCACGTTTTTACTTGGTGATGTTTTGGTGGATAGTATATTTTAATTTTAAGGAGATAGCACTATTTCATTATGTTAAAATGAGCTAATTTCGCTTTTATGATACATTCAGATGAAATATTATAACGCACTAAACAATTTTTTTCCTAAAATGCCATTATGCTCATTTTACCTGTGCAAGGTTCTATACGTACATATATGTATATTTTCTCAATAAAGATTAATTTAAAAAAATATATAATATTCATTTGTACTACTTAGCACAGTTTTGCTCATTTTATTATCAGTTGAAAGTGCTCGTCACGAGCAAAAACAGTTCTAATAATTTTAAATAAAAGTAGAAGTAGCACACATTAATGTTGCCAGTGAACAGCCAAAAATTGAAAAGTAAATTCAATTTTAAAATTCAAATAACTGGCAATAAAAACGATTAATTGAAAGCGATGTGCATTCAGTTGAAAATTAAATACGACCAAATTGACCCTAATGGTCCGTGCAGCGGCTGCACTATAATATGGCCCATAAAGTGTGCAGTGAAATGCAAATATTTGACGATGCACACATTTGTGTGCGAAACTTTCAAGCGATTCAAAACGAAAAACTCAATTCGAAATACTCTTATTTGCATAAGGCCATTGAGCGATCGTAACATTTACATATCGGATTTCAATGCCCTCCGAGTGTTGCCAGTAGAAACATTCTTTTTTTTTGTTGTTGCAAAACGTGACGTCAAATATTCCGCTAGATGTCACTATAAACGTCGGGATCAAAAGATTTCGATAAGCTCAACTTGTACTAAATCCCTGCACCAGCTGTCATGAAGATTTATGTAGTCACAGATTTAGTATTCAAACGTAAAATCGTATTTGGCGTACCGATTGATAAATGGGTTAGGTAAGAAAACATACGAAAGAAGGTCATGTTTTGATACATCGATAATTGAAAAATAAAAAAAATACAAACATATTAATAAAAATAACCTCCAATTCTTACATACGTGTGTCATGTTTTTTATTTTTCCATTTAAGATTACAATTCCATTTTTCTTTTTACGGTTGCGGATCATAGCACCAGTGGTGTCAGAAAGTCAGACAGCGCTGATTGATTATGATAGTTTTATAAACTCTAACCGCAGTGATCCAATTTTCGTACCTAGTTTCCAACATTTCCAACAACTCTTTCAATACATTATTACAAAAATAATTTTATTATGTTTTCGTAAAAATAAGCGTTTATCGAAAAATGTCCAAATTGTCTAGAAAAAGTGTGAGAGCGCCGACCCCACGCGCCCCCGCCCCACTACATCACTGAATAACATCCCTCAAAAGTGTATCATGTCAATGAAATATATATATCAATAACTTTTTTTTTATTTGTTATTGCTAGATACACAATTTGTTCTGTAACCACCCTCGAAAAAAACAAATAGAAAACTTAGATCCCATTTTGTAGGCTCCTGACAGTTCAGACATTATGGAAACAAATGGATATGAAAATTCAATAACGGATGGACACCAACTTATAATGATGATTCAATCTCTGTTGCATTGATAGCTGCTATGCTTGAGAGAGTATTTAGGTTATTTTGCTCAATGAGTCGAGAAATTTATGCTGACGGTGAAGTCTTGCTCACTTGACACTCAAAGGATGACTTTGCTGTCGTCTTAGAAAATTGGGATAATGTTCGAAACAGAAGGCAAGAAAATTGATGAAGTGAATTGGTGAAATTGATCATAGATAAATTACGCTTTCACCTGGAAAAAAATGTTTGTAATGGGCAGCAAATTTGAATTGTTTGTGGAATATTATTAGACACATTTAAGCCACCATTTGAAAAGGGTTTTATTTCATATTTCTGACGACCATTGTGACCAAATAAAAATCACAAGTACTATTCCCAAAATGCTTTTATGTGCAGTTAAAACAATCCGCAAAACCGTGCATTTCCTAACCATTTCCGCTCTAAATGTGAAGCATATAGACTTCTGATGTAAATTGACTCAAAAAATGTTATTCAGAGGCTTAGCCATTTTTTTTTGTAAATGCGTAGGAATGTTAGAATATATCTTTTGATTATCGGTCTCGCTGCACCAAGTTTTAAAAATTAGATGGGCTTAAGTGAATTCTAATATATTTTAAAATACTAATAATCTTTTACCTGTTCATAAAATAATATATTTACCTGAGTCATTCAAAGTATTTTTTTCAGTAAAGTAATTGCGAATGTTATTAAACGTTGTCGAATGTTATTAAACGTTGTGAATAAGTACGTTTTTCTCAAAAAACCAATGCATTTTTTTAAAAATATAATTGACATGTCGATGGCCTCGATTTCTAAAACGATAAGTTAAAACTTAAATTATCCATTATATTCAAAATTCACTAGTTTTCTCTCGGTAGGCAGATGTTTGCATGTAAAATAAAGATAAATAACCAATATTCTCTTTCAGTTTCATATAAATACAACATAAAATATGACGTTTTTTTGGTTATGTAGTAATAAAATTGAATTGCATTCAGATAGATGACTTAATTATTCACCAAAACTTTTTACAACTCCATATCTTACAACTTCTGATTTATAGTTATGACACTATGGAACTAAGCCATTGATTTGTTTTTCTATGTATAATAATATCTCGTATGTTTATTGTTTGTAAAGATTGCAACATTTGTAACAAATGTACAAGTCAATATGCACGACAAAAACGGTTTACCATTTGTGACAGTGTTTGCGTGTTTCTTGCTATTTACCCCGATTTATTAACATTCAAGATGTCTCCAATACTGTTTACTTCTCAAAATGAATGTATGTTTTATTCATTTTCGTTTTTTCAGTATTGAAATAAAGACGTTAAAACTAGTAAATGTTTTGAAAATGTATCATAAACTGAAGTGTAAAGAAATCGTTAATTTCAACGAACTACGCAATATTATATTAAAGTGTATTTAAAGTTTGAATTTTTGTTACCACACTATTCAAAAAATATTCCGTGAATCAACTATGTTGACTTCCGTGACAGATTTCACGGGTTTCTAGCCTGGTTATGAGCAGTATTTTTACATTTGACTTAACGATTACTGTTCAAAATGCATGGGTGTTTAAGATGTCTAAAAATTTCCTTCCACCATTAAAAACCAAATGGCGGGGCGTAGTGATTTATTAACTACTAGTAGTCCTGCCCTAAGTGTATACTTCTTTCCAGAATATTTTTTTCTAAAAGAGAGGCTGAGAAACTGAGTAACAGACAGTTGTCACAGAAAAACTTCTAAGATATCTTATCTATTATGAGACAGGAGCAGATATGGATTAAAAAAAAATACTTTCGATTTATGAATTTGAGTTCCACGGCATTGTTGGATGTTTCTGATGTTTTAATGACTTCTAGCCTATCTCCTTTCAGTAGCAGAAGCGATTAGCTAATAACAATACCTGTCTTATCCTATTCATCTTTTCTCACTTTCCAACTGAAAAGGGAAAGTTGAATATCTTAATTCAAGCAGTTTTTGTATCGTCGATAGTGCTTCATATGAGTTTCTTTGTATCAAAAATGGACATGGTTAAAAAAAAGATTTCTTTATAAGGCAGAATTAATAATAGCAGCATACTATTATGGCCAGTAATTTCGGTTAAAAAATACATATGTGAGCAAATATATTATTTTTAGGAACCTTGTGTTTTAATAAAAAAAAAGTGCAAATTATAAAATTATAAAATTTTTCATTTTAATGCTTGAATAATTTATTTTTAAAATTATCACTGATGAATGAGAGACTGCCATAATAATAGTTGTAACCTTTCTTGGCATTTTTAATGTTACAATTCAATAAAAATTCGATTATTTTGACTTTAACTTGTCGTAACACCTTTGACTCCTTTCAATCCTTTAAAATACTTTGATCGCTGGTCACTCAGAGAAAGACGAGACTTCCGTGACGGATTAGACGGAGTGCGAACAGTATTTTTTCAATCGATTTCTGTTCGAAGACATATATGTCTGTGATATCTAAAAAAAATCCTCCCACCCTTCCAATCCTCAAATAAATGGAGAAAGGCGAGAGCGTTTAATTGAACACTAGTTCTGTCCAAGCCCTATTCTTCTATCTTTATTATTTTCGTAAAAAGAGAAAGGTTGAGTAAAAACAACTTATGTTGAAATACTTCTATTCGGAAGCCATATTCTCTACATTGGAAACGGACATTTTTTTTATCCATGTCTGGTCCCAATGTGGAGTATATGGCCTCCTAATGGAGGTATCTCAACAGAAGTTTTTTTCTACGAGAACTGTTTATTACTCAGTAGCTCAACCTTAATTTCTCAAAGTGAGTAATAGGGAAAGAAGGATGAGACAAGAACGGGAATAGTGGTTAACTAATCGCTATTGCTACACCCAGTTATTAAAGGAGAGGAAATAATGTGAATTTATATTACAAACACCCAGTCTTCAATAAAAACTTTATATTGAATAATTCTCAAATTCACTGTGATCTGACCGGAAATAGAACTTTGACATACGTGATCGGTAGAGCAAGCTCTAACCAACTGGGCTACAGCAGATTAGAAAAAAAGATTGTCAAAAAGTGAATGAATGTAAGTGACAATAGATATACAAACAGCATTTTCAATTTAATGTATTATATATACTGATGAATTCTTTTTAGAAATGAACAACATATCTTATTAAATAGTTTTCTTATTTTCTAAGGGATACGTATCGTTTTTCAGTGTTCTTATTTCGTTAACAGTGGCAGTAAAAAGAATTTTCTTGGAGGTTATTTTGTTTGAGGGCATGTCATGAAAGTTTTAGTATCGGAAAGATTTACGAGGAAACTGATTCAATCACCATAATGCCGCAATACATATTTTAGCGCAATATCGCTCACATTTTTATTTCATACAATTCGAAAAACCAAACGTATTTTAATACTTTAATACGAATTTCTCAAAGAAGAAAAATATATAAGCTATCTTTTCTGTGAGATTTTTTCAAATAATAAACTGAATACGATTGCTTCCACATAGAGATTGCAATACCGGAGGAAAATATCAACACCGGTATTAGAAAAAAGATAAAATAAAGAAAAAAACTACAGCAAATTAAAATTGCAAGACCAGGCGAGTAAATAAAAATCGGTATTTTATTTATTAGAAAATGCGGTGATAAAAAATATATCTTCATCTAAAAGAGTGATTTTAATAAAACTTACGATTTCTTACATCATAAAAATATTCATGAATTCTGTAACTTGTCAATATTGTGAAAACTCTTATAAGGTTTATAATGTATTTTTTAATTTGGCTTTAAAAGTTTTATGGAAATGTGTGATGGTTTTTATACATTCAAAATTCAATTTTTGTTCGATATCTACTTCGACCTACTGAAAATGTATGTTGAATGTTAACAATTCAACGTAAAATAACATATATATTTGCTCTAATCTACCAGACTTCTAAAGTTTGAATATTATCGAAAGTTCAGTATTCATTTTACTTAATTAACGCGATAAATGATTTATTTTTTAAAAAATAGTTTTTAAAGTTAATAAGCTCAGAACTTTTAAGAGATTTTAAATAAAACATTACCGATAATTTAGTTATTTAGTCTTCGTATCTTATTTTAAAGTTGAGAAAATTATTACTTTTTTAAATTATATATTAGGAACTATTTGCTTATTTTTTTATAAAAATAAATCTGCATTACATTTTATAGCTTTTATGTCAAAATTATTTTAAAAAATCGTGTTAAATTAAATCATGACATTGCAAAGCCAATATACATAAAATGTAACAGTCAATATTATAAGACGAGAGACGTCAATATGAGTTCATAAATGTATGACAAGCGTATAATTAATTTCGAAATTAAACTAAAAAAATGGTAAAACATACAAAATGGCAGATAATACGGTCAAAACAGCATAACCAGTTTAGCCTATATACCAATCAAACATTATATATTACTAATTAAAAGCAAAAGTAGATGATTAATAAGTAAATAAACCACTCAAATAACTCGTGCAGCAATGTTTACTTGTTTTTTTATGAGCAAAAAAACGACAAATAATATTATAAGGATGTGTTAGTAATGTAATGATTTTATAACGATAGCTTAATCTGCTTGCCGGTTTAATTTGATCAAACCATCAAGTGTAATTTAGTCATTATAAGAATACACATACAGGGTAGTGTATTTATTTTAGAATTATTAAGTTCTGCTTGATGGTTTCTTTTTATGTTTATATCCTGTAAACTTTGCCAATATGACGATATCAAGTTTTGCAAATCGAGCAATCGCTATGTACGAATAACACACAAGTAACGTTTTAGTTAAGAACAATAAAATAATGAATGAATTTTCTTGGTATTTTGTGATGATTATTAATTCATAGTCTAAGATATAAATTGTTTTCTAAGAGTTCGTGCTTCATACAAAATAAGCTTAAATCATATCCATGCTTTTCATAACAATCTCGTGTTGAGATAAATTTAAATAATGTTCGTAATTTGTAATTTGTAATAGCTCCACCAAAAATCGCATAAAACAATGAACACAATGCCATATTTTGTTCTAGTCATAAAAGTTTCTATAAGTTTAAGAAGACTTCTTTAAACATCGCAACCTGTAGAAAGTTTTTTTTAGATATTCTACAATAGCTTAAAGAAGAAATCAGATGGTTGCATGTTCATTAATACAGTCAAAATCAAATGACAGTTTTTCAATATTGAACATTGAACGAATCAAGCATATATTGTATGCTGTGATGCCATTTATTCTATATTAATTTTGATTAACTTTGCTCTAATTTTTTTCACGTGACGAATGATTTTTTTTAATGTCGTATTTAACATCTTAAAAAAATTTAGCTTCTGTTATTTATCAGATTATTTAAAAAAATAATAAAAATAAATAATTATATTGCTTAATCTTTTAAGCCATTTTTTTACCATTAAGTCTCCGGAAAAGAAGATTAAACAATTTCATAACAATAGTGTATGTAACAAATTCTATTAAAGTTCTCTGAAAGGACTCCACAAATATGATTTTTGTAGGCGATGCTCATAAATTTGGTGGATAGAAATATATTTAAAAACTAAAACACTATTTTGTACTAATTCCCAAAATATTTATTAAAGATCGGAAACGGGTTTGCTCATGTTCATTACGATTTTGTATCGCACAAAGCTAATTCATAGCGTAATTAAGTAAAAATTTGCATAGATAACTCTGAATCCATATTTATCTGTATCAAAATCTATAGCAAAACAGATCCCGATCATTGACAAACAATATGAAATAAGTACATAGTAAATTAATGAAAAAATTGTCTTGGTTAGAAAATAATTGAAAGACGGAAAAAAGTATTAGAATGTTAAAGACTAAGAATTGTGAATGAAAGTTTGAATGAAAAAAACTAAAAAACTAATATATTTTTCAAGCTGACTGAACTACGTTTGCACGTGCATATTGAAAACATTATTTATTTATCGAAAAAAAATAATAATTTCTAAAATAAATAGAAGTATTACGTCAGTAAGCAGTGTTGAGAAAGACAAAATATGAGCATTATTTATTGTTAGATACGATACGAAGGTAGCTATTTCTATGAGCATGGCAAGCTTAATCGTATATACTCTTACTTTCCAGCTTCCTCGACTACAGTCGCAAGGATGAAATCTGTGGACTTGTCATTTGGTATCACATGACAATCATCAGCGTCTACATCTGGTGATCTGCAAAAACCACAATCATGGTTAAAAAAAACTGGATCAATAAGATACAACACATGTATGGTAAACTTTCTAAAGCAGGCGTTAGCAAATGACGAGCCTACGTGTATTTTTGTATGAAAAAGTTCTCGATTCATTCTAAAACTTCCCATCTTTTCACTCACCATCACATCTTACTGCTAGTAAGAGTAAAAATTGGACACTTGTTTTTAATCCGTGACCCCACGTTAAAATTTCACAATTTGCATTTTTAATACAGCGGTAAAAAGCAAAATGCTTTTTTTAATTTATAAAAGAGCAAAGTTTTTTTGTCCTAAGTGAATTGGGTAATTAGGTTGACCGCTTTTTTATTAAAGCAAAGGAAGGATTGTTACAATTATAATAACTGAAATCGTGACATCAACGATGACATTGTATAGCATGTCGGGAGCGCTTTATTATTTGAGCACAAGCACAAGGGAATATTATAAATAAGGCTTGAACTACCGGTAAAACGATTTTCCAGTAAATCAAGAAAAAGTCGCCATTGCTTATAATCGGTTTATTGTAAATTTACCGATAATTACTGGAAGCTATTTTATTACGGAAATAAGGACAGATAGAGGTGTGCTATAATATGAATATATGCATGCAAAATAGAGAGTTTTGTTCAACGATTTTTTATTGATTGGTCTTGAAGATAAAAGAATGTATGTTTTTTGTTTAACCACAGCATATTTTGATTCTGAATATTTTGTATACTGTATATTGATTTGGGTAAACAAAGTATTTATCCAAACACCTAAGTAATTTAAGTATTAAAACATCAATGGATAAACTAAAAAGCTATTTGAATACAAGTGGTGATGAAAAGCATTATTAACCATTAACCGGTAATTGTAATTTGGTGTCAAATTGTCCTTATTATGAACAGCAGTGGACCGATTAATGAAAATTTGAAATAATTAATTTATTGTTCTTTTGTATAACGTTAATTAAGCATCAAAATAATCTAACCACAGTTTGTCAGGAAATCTGAAATTTAAAATATGATATCAATTTTTTTATGATAAATACTAAATATGATATATTCGGTAGTAAATAAACTTTCTTATTACACAAATTATGACACGTGCCTCGCCTCTTTGAGAAGCACCTTCAGACAAACTATCGCAAAGTTATTCACGAATAAATTAAAACTTGATTCTAATTTGTATCATATAAATTACAAAATGGTGGTTGGGGGCTATTTCTTAAGGAAATAAATAGGGAAAACCGTCAAAATATATTGGCATGTTGTAAAGATGTTTTCATATTACAAAGCTATATATTAATAAAATATATCAATCAGCTGATAGCTTAAAATGAAAGAAAGACGACACGAATTTCCAATGTAAGACAACTCTTTTTTTCAATAAAACACTCTTTTTTACTTGTGTTAGACTATCAGTGTGTTAAAAGAAATGCTAGGTTACGATTTTTTCGAATGAAATCTATGATTTTCCTGCTGTTATTTTAACGGGAATGTGTTTCCTGACGATAAATATGTATCGCATATCATATCATTATATTAAAGTTGTGTTATTTCAAGACCTGCAGATTCTTTTTTCTTGTTCAAAAGTTCAATTTTTTTTTCTCAAAGCTTTGTTGTTTGAAATACAAAGAGTGATGTTTGAGACCAACAAAAAAGCTTCAACAAAAAACTTTGTCAATTTGCTAACAATTAGTATGTAAGTATGTGTAAATTTATATTATTAACAGTTTTATATATGAGTTGATGTTTTTAATTTTCCTCTGAATGAAGATCTTCCCAAATGTGTATATGTGAAGGTGTTTTTGCATGAAGTATTCTGTGCATTTGAGTTGGTTAAGTTTGTGTTTAGTTGAAACATTTTTGCTACAATTCTATAACTATGAAGGTTCGAAATCTTGACTGATTACTGGCAGTTAGCTGACAACAATTTCAAGATCCGCAAGGTCTATTGCACTTCCGCAAGATCTATTGTATATATTTATTATTTAAAATTTGAGATCTTAGTCAAAGATATTTCTGATGCAATTTTTCCTTACGTTAATTTGTAGTAAATAAAAAAAATCAAGATTATCTGACGAGATTTATTTTTTCAAATTTACTTAGCGCATGAGAAGTGATAAGCTGGTCCAATAAATAAAAAATAACACCCCAAAAAACAGTAACTTTATCATGAATACCATACTTGAAAGCGCACTAAATCTGTACTGTATTGCTTAATTTTGTTTTAAATGGAACTCTAGATAAAAAAATATTAATAATAATAACATTTGCTAAATTGAATATAAAAAACATTTTTGACCAATTAAAAAAAATCAAAGAGAAAAAAAAAATGTAATTGATCACAAAAAATACCTATTCGTACTTATGACCATTTAAATATATATTTTATCAAATTTGAATAGTTCAAATTATGTACACTCCCACAGATTTTGTCACTAACGACCCGGGTTTCGCCTTTCGGCATCTTCAGGCGTTCAAGCGCACTACTCAAATCTTTGGGAATTCCCATGAGCTTATCCTTTTGCCAGCGATGGCTTTAGACTCAGTGATACATTTATTTAATATATAAACACGAAACATCCATTTACTAAGCGTCAGTTCGAGTTCATCCGTGCGCTTGAACGCCTGAAGATGCCGAAAGGCGAAACCCGGGTCGTTAGTGACAAAATCTGTGGGAGTGTACATAATTTGAACGATTCAAATTTAATATTGAAATTCCACCAAGTACCTTCAGTCGAAATCTTAAATTATATATTTTATCATTATTTTCAGTTCAAATATATAATATTAATTATAAACTTTTTCTGAATATTGCTTATTATAATAGTCTAAAAAAGTCTTTATACACACTCAGTTTACGTTTCCTGAGAAAAAAAGTCAAATTGCGTTAAAAAAAATAACAAACAGAAATGTTAAATCAAAAATACAGTGGTTGTTACTGTAGCATTTTCATAATCTAAAAAAAAGCATATTATTTCCACCAACAACAGTATTGCGTAAATAATATCCCTGAGAGAAGACGATTGTTTTTGCTTTGTTATATTATTTGAATATAATATAACGTCATATACAACAACTTGAAGATTCCGAAGAAAAACGAAAAAATAATGAGAAATATGATCAATCTAAATTAGACTTGCTACGTTATCTCGGAGACCTTCATCTTGCAAAGAAAAAGAGAGATTTTCAAAAATGAAAATGTAAATGAAATAAAGTAAAATATGATTTGTACTCTTTCCACAGAAAGAAATACTCACCTTTGAAAAACAAATAAATACCTTGACACAGTGGTTCTGACACTCTTGAATAATATTTTTTACATTTTTAAAGAAAAATATGTTTAATAATATAAATCATAATTGATGATTGTTGTAATAGTAATGGAAAAGCCTGTGTGACTTAAATAAAAAAACGAAAAGATTCTTAAATTGATTTATGAACTTGTTTTAATTGACTAACCATTTGACAAATAAACTTATCTTTATTTTTGTTCTAGAATTGTCATTCAATATTTACTATCTTCAAAAAGGTGAGGTTGAATGACTGCATAAAAACCAAATTTTGTAAAGACAATTCAGTTTGAAATGTCCATGTTTGATTTAAGAAACGGACGTACATACGTAGTTATATTCAAAATTTTACTTGATCAAAATTAAGTTATAATTTTTAAAACTATTTATTTGATATGCTTGTCATATTGACCGGGCAAAAAAAAAATGTGTTTTTTCAAAATTGTATTTTTTCGATAACAACAATGTTTACAAATATATCCACGATTTTATGCTGCAGATGCCAAATTAATGATTAGAAAAAAGATAATACACAAGTGTTGGCTTAATCAACTAAAATAAATAAAATACTTCTTTATTAGTCTTCACCAATTTCAAGATTGTGTTTTTTTATTATATTGACCCAAAACCATTAAAAAACTTTTTTCTCCAACCTGTGAAATTTAAATGTGGGTTACGTATTTTTTCCTCACTACATTTGAAATAATTTTCTCTTCTGGATCGATCAATTTAAAAAGTTGTATATATGAAGCCAAGTATATATTAACACCGTTGATGTGATTGTTTTTTTTTTGTAAATTCTTAAAGTATATAAACAGTTTGAGAAGGCCGTCTTTAACCATATTTTTATTCGAGCGAAGTATATTCTATTCCGTTCTTATTTCAGTGTTTATATTAAACGAAACGAAATCTCCCTTAATTTTCCTCTTCTGCTACCATTTCCCGTGAAACTTTTTCTTTTTCGTGAAAATAATTAGACGGACTTCTGTTGTTTTTATTATTTTTATTCTGTGTTCATTTCATTTTCCGCTTGGCGTTAGCTCAAAACCCCAAGTTTTGTTCGTTCATTTACTGCCAAGTTACTACAAAGAAGTGTTACCTAACTATAAATTTACTATTCCTCCGAAAAAATATATATTGTGTGAGCTGAATAAACAATGAAGTCAAAACTTTTCCAAGCCTTCATTCTTATACTCTTGAAGTATCAGTTAGTATTTTATAAGATTCTTTAAAGAAATATTTGACTTGCTTCAAATTAATTTTCTGAGTGTCTCAGGAGCAATTACCCAAAAAATACTTGCTATACACTTATGTCGGTACGAAAATAAATTTCCATATTCTGTTTGTATTTTTCTCCTCAAATGTTCATCTACGTTATTATCATCTGACTTATAAATCAAATAGAAAGCTTGAAAAAATAAATTTGTGGTAGTTCCCAAGCCTGTTAGTTTAGTGGCGTAGTAGTCAACTTCACTGGCTTTCATGGCGGATTTCACGAGTGCGAGTCGCGAGGCATAGGTGTTTGTGATGTCAGAAAATTCTTTTCCCACACTTTCAAATTTGATATTAACGGGACGTAGTGAGAACGAATAGTTAACCACTAATTCTATTTCAGCTCTATTCTTTTATTTTTACCCGATTTCTTCGAAAAAAAGAAGTAAAGAAGTTGAGTAATAAGCAGTTCTCTTAAAAAACTTTTGCTTAGTTACTTCTATAAGAAGGACATATACTCAACGTTGAGAGCTGATATGGATAAAAAATAACTTGTAGTATTATAGTGCAAATGTAAAGAATTCACAAAAAACGGCATCGCGTCCCCCTTCTTAGTTTTTTCTACATCGACGGAGTGTACGTTTGCGTTCGTCCACCGGTCGCAACAAATATGATAATGATATCATTGATTTTTATTATTTTAAAGAGTTTTGTACTTATCAATTATTTTGTGTCAACTTTTGTATTGGTCTTTTTTTAAAAGGTCTTTCAATAAGATTGCTCGATCGTGCAGAATGTCCATCGTGGCATATGCTGTGTGGTATGTAGCGCCGGCTCGTTGGAACCACATGTTATCGGTATTCATATCATTCAGTTTAGGCCACAATAAGTTGATTATCATCGATCTGTAGCACTCGCGCGTTGACAGTTATGGCAATACCAGTTTTGTTTTGGAAGAAGTACGGACCGATGATTCTGCCCCATGATTTTTAAGGCGAACGTTTCTCGAACGGAGCAGTGGCTTTGATAATAAAAATTTGATGATTTGCACACGTTTTTCAAAGCTATAACCTTCCATGGTGATTTAACGTACTCTACTTAACAACTGACAATAAATTTCGAGTGTCCCTTTTGAAAGACCCCATAGAATGTTTGGAATCCGTTTGTTTACTACTTAAGTTTAAACAGAAAACCACCTTACCACCTTACAAACAATTCTTGTTATATTTTTGATCATCAAATATTGTATTATAGAATATAATATATAGAATCAAATAATGAGCTGTAATGTAACGTATTTGCATAGCGAGATTTAAGATATTTGCATAAGTAATACAATATTTGCACAGACGTGTGTTGAAATATTTTATCAATGTAATCGATCAATCAATGCTTCAGGTAAATTGTGTATATATATATATTTAAATATGAATTGAATTCAGTCACGGATAATTTTAATATTACTATTTATCGGTTTTCGTAATTATACAAAACAATTGAATTCTATTGAATCTCATTACTTGTCTAGAATAGAGGTAAGTTGACAAATGAAGAGCTCAATTGCAAAACCTACCTAAAGACCATTTTTGATTTTTTTCAAATTTTGATGCCAACTTGTTCTCTATATCAATATTTACACAATCAGTATAAGATTTTAAAACCTCTTTAAATACAGAGAAAACGTATTTACAAAAAACGTATTTTGTCTTAAAACCTACACAAATCCAAAAAGCCCACAGCAGTTTTTTGCACTTTGCCAACAATTTTGGTTTTTGGAGCTAAGTAGGTTTTGAATCAAAGGCGCTCAAGTAAGCTACAGAGCTTTCAAATATTGATATATTATATGAGTAGTATGATTCTGAAACTTACTATAATAGCAAAAATGCGATACATAAGCTTCATTAAAACACAAAGAAACATAGAATTTACCATCACATTAAAAGTAATACGAAATACGAGAATATCAAAAGTAACGAGGATAAAATAGTGTGGTACACTCAAGTAATGATTATTACTCCACCACCGAAAACAAAAAAGTTGATGGCACATCAACATGACTAAAAATAATAAAAATATATATTATTATATTTTTCGAATTGATAATCCTTTCATACTGAAGTTTAGTATACAAAGCAATGAACTTAAATGTTAATTTGTCATTTAAAAAATTTAAGTTGAATAATTTTCCTCGTACACATAATAGACCTTTATATTCATACTAAGGCACGTACAAGCAAAAGCGTATGAATATAACACAGTAAAATAATATGAGAAAGAAAGTGTTTTCAAGGATCTAAGAAACCGACATATCATAACTAGGGCTTGTATTACCGAGTTCTCGATAAATTTGATGGTAACCTAGTTCCAAGATCGTCTTAATACCGATCCTGGAATTCAGGGATTCATTAAAGCAGGGTTTTCCAAATATTTTCTGGAATGGAACACTTAGCTGAATTTCTAAGATTTTTTAAACTGTGTTTCAGCGTATAAAACCATTCAATTTTTTTTCGGAACACCCATTCTGGCTCCGCGAAACACCAGTGTTACGCGGAACATAGTTTGAGAAACCCTGCATTAAAGCATGTAATAAAATCTAGATACTTCTCGATTTACTTCCATAAATAATGATAAAATAATTCCTTACAGTGGAATCATTTTCTCGAATCAAGAATTCGGGATACGGGACTGAAAAAAAAATACTGGCGGTTTTTAAATCCTGGAAATTAACGGATTTCTTAAAACAAAAAGATGCGAGAGTTTTTTTAGCTCTTTAAGATTTCCAATTTCAAAAACCAAGGAATTTGGGGAATTGTCAAAATGAAAAAAAAATGGGACATTTTTTTAGCTGTTCAAAATTTTATTAATCCCGGAATTTCTGAATCAAAAAATCCAGTATTGGTGGCCTACATTGGACGTTAGGTGTTAATATCAAAATAAAGGACATGTAAAAAATAAAAAAATAAAAAAATGGTAAATGAAAAATTACGGATCTCGAAATCCCGGAATCGCAAAAGGAGTCCATGATTGGATGCCCTAATACAAACCGACTCCGCCACACATACATACTACTAAGGCAGTGTATATTACGTAATAACTCGGAAGATTATGTTGTTCGTTTGTTCGCGAAAAGAAAAACACATTGTTCCTTGCAAGCGAATAATTCAAACTTTTGGCTTTGTTTTTGTTTCGAGAGGGAAAAAATAAGCTTTCAATTATTATGATGTGGGGTATTTTCCAGATTTGCATTGATATAATTCTAAATACTTTAGTCGAATATGTTTGTTGCGGAATAATATCAAAAAAACTACACATTTACAAGATTATTAATCATCATTGTTTGAATCAAGTTTGGAAATTTTTCACGTCAACAGAACGTATTTATTTGTTATTTTGATTTCTTATTAAACTGCATTTAAAAATACGTGTGATTTTTGTGTTCTCAATGTGTTCATATAATTTATTTAATGAATAAGATATGAAAAAATTAAATTTAGTCGAATTACTGCGGTTAGAGATTATAATACTGGTATTGCCGAAACTAAGATCTGAAAAATAGTGATCTTTTTTCAATACCAAAATGCTGTTTTGAAAATGAAGAAATACCGGTTTGTTTGAATAGAAATTATCACTTATATCAAAACAATTTTTCGCGTTGAATTAAAATATTTTAAATCTGCCAAAAGTTGTAACAATGTTTACAGTTTCCAGAGTTGAAGAGCCTTCCTAATGATGTATTCATAATTTAGAATTTTGACTGAATTTTTGTCGCTAACGACCCGAGATTTGCCTTTCTTGTAATATATTTATTATAATTCTTACAATTATATTGAGCGATCCACTAAAATTTTGTATATAAGCGATACAAATTTACTACACTTCAATTCAAGTATATTCATACACTTTGAAAAGCCTGAAGATGTCGAAAAGCCAAACCTGGGTCGTTAGCGGCAAAACTCATGGAAAAGTACAAAATTCAAACAATTGAAATTTAAAGTCAAACGTTTATAATTATGATATATTTTTAATGACAGTTTTTTAATATTCAATAAAGAAATTTTAATTAACTCGTCCACTATTGCAATCCCAATTGGCAGTATTTTCTTGGTTTGAAAAAATATTTTTGTATAATAAAAAATACTATTTCAAATGAAATCCGGAAAACAAGTATTTATTATATTCATCGGGTTTTGCAATTACTAACCGGAATTGATAATTTTAAAGAAAATTCCGCTTATAACACAAAATTGAAATATTAACGTCTTATGATAAAAAGTTTATCAAATTTGCTTTTGAGTTTAATTCCGTACATTTTACTTTAACCGGAGATATTCTATAAGTTAAATTAAATAATTGTATTTAATTACATATTATAATATAGATGAAAAAATATCCATTCAAGAATACTTAGAACGATTAAGTAACCTAAACTACATATAAACCATTAAAATATACAATTATTTGAAAATATTTTTTCTTTTTTATTTAACTGTATTAAGTTTAATCCAATTAAAATCTACTACCTAATTTAAACAATTATTCGATTACTGATTGATATTTTGAAATATTCCCGTAGATGATTATATAAAGCTATTAAATTTCTCATAAAAGCTTTCAAAGTTCAATGTTCTATAAATACTAAAATAATACAACTATTAATGTGTATATACAATTAAGCAAAGCAAATCATTCACATTTAAGGATGGGTTAGTTAATATGGCTATTTGAATAGATAAATATACATACCATTACACAAAAGATTAACATAGAATAAGCTTTCAATAATAAACAACAATACACACAAACATAAAACGGTGTTGCTTTTACAGTGGCTTGCTTCTAGATCCGAGAATTTATTCATGAAGGTGAATGTATTATAATATTTATTACGGAAATTTAAGTATGAAATGATTTCCCTTATGTACACACAATAAAGCGATTATTATTAGACATTTGAAAATATTCAATTGGGTTGGTTTGTATAAGACTAAAAAGTAAACAGTTATTGAAATATAAGTAATGTATTATTTTCTAGGGACTTTAATATAGCTGGGTGACAAATGTTCGTCAATGCAAAAGAAACAATTACACAATTATTAGTTGCGATCGCCGTTACCGCGAAATATATCCTACTTCTAACTTAAGGCTTGATTTTAAAATGAATTGTTTTTTTGAAAAAAGAAAAATTAGTGACAGATAGCTATCTGTTATATTTCGAATACTTTACTTAACTTTATCTCTCTATATCGTGAATTCAGTTTGGAAAGAGTACGACTTACGTAGAGTTTTCATAAAACGTTTCCCGATGTAATGCTTACTTAAAAGTCTATATGCAAAATATAAGAAGCAAATGATATGAACTAATTCACAAACATAATAAAAAAAGTTGTAGAATAATTTGAGGTTAACTATCTTTCGAGCAAACAAAGAATTCCAAAATGGTTATTTGTAAGATTTTTTGAATTAGATTAATACCTACGATTTATTTCGAATTACAGAGAATAAATTTATATTTTTAAATACTGTATTAACTCCAAACAGTCCAAACAGAAAACAAATATTTTGTACAAATTCCCACTTTTATTTATTAAGGTTTCATTACAAGAATTATAAACTGAAGTTATAAAAAAAAGTACAACATATTAATAAACGACACTAAATTGACTTTTATTAAATGTTTAATACCACTAAAATGTAATCACAAAATTTGCCATATAGTAATTTGACTAAAGAATAGACTAATGGTTAATTTTATTATAATTATAATCTCAGAATTTTAACCAAATATTTTTTTTCATATATAATATGGGCAGAAAATATATTTCTTGAGATTAAGCAAAACTACACAATTTAATTTATTATATTTATCAAATTATTATCAACTGTACTATATTCTTAAAAATAAAAATACGTCGTTTTATAAAGCTTTACTTGTTTGTTGAGTATTTTTATCAGAATAACGTAAGCAGTACTGGAGAAAGCTTTCAATATTAAGACCCCTCAACCTGGTGGTATTTATTGATGGATCAATCAGTAAAGCTTTCATATAATACACGTCGTTAAATGTATTGTGTCTCAAAGATTGCTACATCAAACATGTTTGAGCAAACAATAAATTTAAGCTTTATGTTTTCAGTAGCAGTGTATAAAAACCACATGGTTTCACCTTTTATAAAATGTAATATAGGATTATTTTACAAGTGTATGCAAGGAATAAAGGAGTATTGATTTTTTTTAAAATTAGCTCAGAATTTATATTTACACACTTGAAGCTTTACAAAGCAACGTTAAAAAGAGTGTCAGAGAAGAATATTTAGGGGAAGAAAAATAAATAAAACAACGGTCTATTTAGCATATAAATCTTACATAACCATTGAATCTACCAATATTGGTTGTGATTTACGAGATTTTAATTCCATAATTGAAATCAGAAGACGAACAAACCTTTTTATGTGTGTATGTAAATTTCGCAATAGTCCAGCTAGACTGAGTTATGAAGTTATCTATAGATAAAACATTTTTTACAAACAATTGGACTAATGTTAATGCACAATAATAGTTGTGTCCTGTTATTAAGACTTACTATTTAAATATTAAAAATAACCTCGTTGTTATTTCACTGTTTAACATGATAGGAAAGAGAAACAATGAAAAAAAAAACAAATTAATGAAAATTGTTCAAAAATGTTTTTTTTTTTAATATAATTTAAATTATGGGCCCATACAACAGAAAACCACGTTTCTTTTGTATTAAATCCATGTCCGCTACCATATGTATGACTTTCTAGAAGAGGTCAACAGAATTGTTTTCTACGAGAACTGTTAGATGTTCAACTGCTCACTATGTCAAACCATCCAACCCCTATTATTCATCGCAAGCATCTGTTTTTAAAGCTCTGTATACGATTTTTCTTAGTATTCGTCGAGTGTCATGATTCGCTATCGTAAAGCCACACTGTTGAACATGATTGGTATATGAATAACAGATTCTATATCGTAAATAGGTATGCTGGAGCAGATAACGGGGAGCTCTAAGTTGATGTTGAACGTAGGTAGTAGGGTATCCAATCCCGGAGCCTTTTTCCAATCCCGGGATTTCGGGATTGATAAATTTTCAATCCCGGGATTGAGATAAATTTACCGAGGAATTTGAAATCTCCGATTTGGTATACTTTTTGCTAGGCTTCTCACGAAACCTCACCGAGAAATTTGAAATCCTCAATTTGGTATACTTTTTCCCCGAATTCTCACGAAACCTCGTTTTTTTTTTTTAGCTCACCGAGGAATTTAAAATCCTCAATTTGGTATACTTTTTCCCCGAATTCTCACGAAATCTCGTTTTTTTCTTTTTAGCTCACCGAGAAATTTGAAATGCTCAATTTGGTATACTTTTTCCCCGAATTCTCACGAAACCTAGTGTTTTTTTTTTTTTTAGCTCACCGGGGAAATTGGAATCGACAATTTGCCAATTTCATCTCACTTTTCGAAATTTACTCAAAATTTCTCAATCCCGAAATCCCGGAATCGCGACCATGTCAATCCCGGGATTTCGGGATCAGAAAATTGAACGGGATCCCGGGATTGGATGCCCTAGTAGGTAGCATATAAATTGTTTGTCAAATTATTTATTTTATAAATAAATAATAACGCATTATATGTAAGTATAATATTGAAGCCGCCTGTGTCAACGTCGTTGGCTTCGGTTACGGAGGTCACGGGTTCGAATCCCAGTACGGACATTTTTATATATTTTTATTTTTTTTCGATTTATGAATTTCTGATCAAAGGCATGAATGTATGTGATGTCTTGAATTCCCCCCTCCCACCCATCCTATCCTATGAACGGAGCGTATCGAGAGCGATTAGCTAACCACCAGTCCTGCCCCCTATCCTTCTATTCCTACTCTCTTTGGAAAAATAGAGGTTGAGCAACTGATTAACAAGCAGTCCTCGTAGAAACACTTCTGTTGAGATAAACTACATTAAGAGTCCATATGCTCCACATTGGGAGCGGACATGGTAAATAAATAAAACGATATTGATACTCTAGCAAGCAAACAGGTTTGGCCAAAGAATAAATCACTGGTTTAGCATCACTCACATGTGTACCAGATAACGCGAACGAGCCTTGTCTGAACAAACGCGCATTTGAATTTAAACCTTTTATTATTATTATGTATTATTATTATCATTATGACGCGAGAAAATGAGTGAGGGGCGGGGTTTGAAGAGTGAAAACGGAAACATTATCATGGTTTTATGTGCCGCCATTCCGCGGTGATAAAACGCGCAAGATGGCGTCGCCCGCTGGAGCATAAACAATATCGCCTTCCATTTCATTTGGCGGATAGATGGAGCGATGTTTCTGGCTGCTCCCGGGCACGTGATGTGCATCATTTATCGCAGTGGCTCCTAATCTATGGGCCACTTATCGGGATACTTTTTTTTCGATTCCCGAATAATAACGACTACACTTCTGGACTACATAATTTATTATTTTAATGCAGCTTCCGCAATAAATATAAGGAAAATAAAATGAAGTATAAACCTCTGTTGCGTACCATTAACTTTTCCAGTTCTAAGCTTAAGAAATGCGACCCCAATACCCACATTTTCTTAAATATCTATTTTAATATGGGTGATACAATGTTTATAATTAAGGTATTCTTATATCATAGTTTTTTGGACCTTTTGTAGTTTATATAAATGCGCGATAACGCGATAATGCGATAACGAGATAAGCGCCCGCTTATCAGCGATCGTTCGTAAGATAGCTAGGCTGAACGCGTCAGTTGTAAATACATATTTGTACTGGAATGACGTATTTTTGACGCGCAACTTAAAATATGATTATTTATTAGAAAACCACGGATTTTTATAAAAAAAATGTATGAGGAATGATGCAGAGAGATATTTTAAAGCTCTTAGACTATTTTTTTTTTGAAATTCATAAGAATAAGGCCAATAATGAGGAATCCACTGGGGTCCCTAAACGACCCCCATCGGCAGAGAAGTATTTTTCTTGTCTCCGAGCCGCGAGAGTTAACATCTAATGATATGGTTATTTTATAATACGAGGATGAAGATAGGTTTGTAGAGATTTAGATTGTTAGAAAAAATATTGAATTCAGTTGGTTATATAAATATCAAAGTGTTTTAGTTCTAAAAATACTATTTTATATATAGTTTACAGCTATATTGGCTAATGCCTTCATCATATTTTTGTTTGAACTAATATTGAATTATATAGCTATGTATATATGCTGGATCAGAAGATGTGGAAAATATATCTTCTTATCTATTCTGACATACTAACTTATATTGAAAATAATATATATTTTTTAATCCACTCCCAATGTGGAGCATATAGCCTCCTAATGGAGGTATCTCAACAGAAGTTTTTCTACGAGAACTGTTTGTTACTCAGTCGCTCATCAATTGGCTTCTTTTACTTTAATAAATATTATATATTTTATTCTAATTTTTTTACCATGTCCGATCCCAATACAGACAATATAAACAGGTAATGAAGTTTATCTCAACATAAGTATTTCTACAAGAACTGCTTGTTACTTAGTTGCTCAACACCCCTTTGTGCAAAGAGGATTCTTAAGAACAGACGGATAAAGTTAGGAAAGGACTAGTGTTGAACTAATCGCTCTCGCTACACCCCTATCGATTAAAAAATCAATTTATAAAACTGTACTGGGATTCGAGCCCGTTAACCAATGACCTTAACCACGCAGGCGACACGTTAATAAACTAAACATGGTTATTGAATTGGGTAATGATAGATATGATGTGAATTGACATCACAAACACCCAGTTTTTGATCACAGCTTTCGATCTGTGTGATTCCGGCGCCCCGGACGTCCGTCGGGTACTATCCATAGGATGTACTCGGCGGAATTGAGGGATGCTGGCATGTCATGGGAGGAAGCAAAGCAATTGGCGGGAGACAGGGAAACATGGAAGTGCCGCGTGGCGGCCATATGCTCCACATAAGGAGCGAAAATGGCCAAAGAAGAAGAAGAATGATAGACAATATTTTAATAATGTATTACAAAAAAATGAATTCGAAGTAATTTTCGGTTGTGAAATTAAATATAAAATATTTATTCAGTTGTCATTTTCAAGATTTTTTAAAGCCAAAGATAAGGTTAAAAAAATAAGATACACGGTTGTTTAAATAATATGTTTATTTATTATTATTATTTTTACTTTTAGTAAAAACCGGTTGGTAAAAAAACAATGGCTTTGATTCTCATATGTATAAGAAGATCGGAAACCACTGAATCTTTGGAAAGGTTGAGTAGTGAGGCGTGTGAGTGGCAGAGGGGGGTGGGGGTATACTGTGTCACGTGAGTGTCGCGTGCGGATTCGAATTTACCTGCCAATGGGCTTAATGCCCCATTAACCTGTGACATATGTTTTTCATCAGACTGTTCGCCATATGACGTTTCACTACCTAAGCGGCTAACTGTACTGTCTCCACATAACGTGTGTTGTGCTTTAATATGACATGCTCAAAATATGCGACAGCCTTTTTGATCTCGTGGCGAATTTCGTGGGGTGCATATTTATACTTAATTTAAGTTACCGTGAAACATGCATAGATATGTTGATTTCACTTTGGCGAGGGGTCTATTAAATATTGAAAATTGTCTAGTTTCTTTGTCATTTTTGAATGCTGTCTAACAAATGTGGTTGAAACATCTCTAATTCTCATAAAAATTGACTTAGAATCTCACCTAACCTAATCTTACCTTATCTGACATAACCTACTATAATTCATATTTATATCGAATAATAATTAGTATAGTTGATATAAGAAAGAGTATGCTAAAGTTAGGCAAACAACACTTGGGAGATGGGCGAGAGAAAATGTATATTGCAATAAACAGAGAGATGAAACGCGTTTACGTATGCAAATTTTGTGATAAAAATGACAATGACTTCATCGAATGTCACACGATGGTCAAGCATCTTTGATCCTTAAAATGACAAACCAAATTGAGCAGAAATCAACTGTCAGCTGTCTCTGAAAAAAAGTGTTGGTAATTCTAAAACCAAAACTATAAAAAAAAATCCTATAATAATCTGATTTATTTAATCAACTAATCAACACTCTTTTCACTCTCCTGAATATGAGTGATTTGTCACTTGCACCCTTTTGGCTTGGAAGAGACGATATTAATGTCTTTCTGACTAGAATTGACCATCAACACAATAAAAGTGAATCGAATTATAAAACGGTAAAAAATATCAAAGTATTTATTTCTATAACAATTAAAAAAACAGTTTATGGCTATTTCAGCCATCGTCAGAACTATTTAGAAATTAGAAAATTTTGTAGAACTTTACTTTCATATTTTTTACCGTATTACAATGCAGTTCTAATATGTTAACGCCAATTTAATCAATGAATCGTTTAATTTAATAAAAAAACAAATGAATAACAAAGGGTTCCATGTTTGAACAATATTATTAAATAATAATTTGCTTATGATTATATATTTCAAAATTCATCAAAACAACTTCACGAAGCATTTTTTTTTATATTTTCTTATAAAATCTTTTAGCATTCAAAGTTTTCGGAAGATGTTATTTTCTTTGAAACAAAACTTTCGTCAAAGCTCGACTATAAAGTTTTGTTTGGTTTTATAGAAAATTTGCTCGTTGTGAACTGCGCTCTACTCATATTTCGCATCCTTTAATAACTATGAGAGTGTCGAAGCTTTTGCATTTTAATTGACAAGCAGATCAAGTGGTTAAAAAGCTCGACAGCAGTATAAAGTTTATTTTATTCCAGGTTTCATAATTCTTGTTTTCATCAAAAAGTCTTCCTCTAATATTATTTAAGTTGAAAGTTTATGAGATTGTAAAACTTTTGGTATATAAATAGTCTACTTAGCGTGGTTGTCAGATACAACCAAATATAACTGCAATTAATACCACACCGAATTTCATACAAGCGCAAAAAATGATATGTCAAAAAACCATATGCGAAAAAGCTTTCAGGAATAGCTCAGCTGGAAATTTATAAAGCATTTTCAGGCCGTTAAACACATAAATTGGTCAGACACATTCCCCAGCTGTGATCACATTTCCTAGGCAAAAGATCAGTATCTGCACTTGCTTTTTAGCACATTTAGCCACATTTCAACGCATTCTGGCAAATGAATCAGCGCCGGAGCACATTTTTATGTTTGCCGAACGCGATATGAATAATATTAAGCTCTGGGTGAGAGCTTTAAGCTGCCGCGGGCGATAAAAGCACTGAAAGTCGATTCGAGCCCACACAGAAAGTTTTTTAGTTAGCTGAAATGAGGGAGCCACGAATTTAAACTTAATAAGATTGTCAACGCATGTAGATAAGCTTTATACAAAACAGATGATATTAATATTTTCGTATTCTTGACTTTGAAAAAGTTTTAGATTATAATATGATTTTAAGATAATTTTTACATTAGCTTTCCTCCAAAGAACACTGAAATTAAGTTATTTTTTATTTATATTAAAAATCTCTTTGTAATAAAAACATAACAGATATAATTCAAACGGTTTTGTGATACAAAATATCAAATGCTGATTTTGTGTATACCATTGAATATCATTTTTTTTCAATTTTTTTTGTTCTTCATTGATATCCGATAGCTTTCACGGTAAATAAAAGATACCTTATCAAAAATTAGTCCTAAAAATATACATATTTAAATTAAATTTTATTGAGATGGTTTTTTTTACATTCAAGGTGTTTTTATGTTAGCCTAACTTGTGCATTATTTTAAACGCATATTGCTTTAATATAATAGATACAATTTGTAACAGACGCTCGCTTGATATACTCTCTTAACTGAATGAATAGCCTGAATTTTCTTCCGAATCATTAGACCAATATGTTGGAGAAACCAAGGAAACCGGAAATGCGTTTAGTTTTGATAAAAATAAAATGTGCATGCTGATATAAAGGAAGAAAACACGTTTTCTGACAGTAGGGTGGTCCCAATAACAGCTCAAGTAGGATCAAAGGTATACTAAAAATTAATTATTGTAAAAAAGCACGAAGATTTTTTTCTTTTGGAAATTTAAAAACTTAAATAAAAATATGATTATATGAATCACTTGTGCAGTTTATTTATGTAGATTATTGGTGGAAAGGTTTTTTATCAAAAAATAAAAAAAACTATTTTCTACTGATTCCACGTTTATGTATTCAGATCAGGACCGGTTTGACTAACCACGAAGATTTTCAACTGATATTTTTTTTTCAAAATTTAAGATTTTCACCAGTAAAAATTGCTTGTCAATTACAACATTACATTACAGCGAAACCGGTTCTGATATTTAAAAATAAATTAAAAAATACTGCAAACGATTGTTTTATTTTTTGATACTATTATAATCTGAGAACAAATTGGTACCAAAAAATACCACATCAATTTACAGCAAATTTAAAAGTAGAAGAGAACGAAAGCGCGCAAGATACCTTCTTCCTATCCCTATATTTCTATCTCTACTCTCTTCAAAAAAAGGAGGTTGAGCAACTGACTAACGTTCTCGTAGAAATTCTTCTGTTAAGATTTTTAAGAAGGCTACATGCTGCAAAATAGGAGCGGACATGGATTAAAAAAAAACAAAACCAGGGAAAGTCTTTTGAAAAACAAGATTCGTGACTTTTTATTTGATTTCAACGAAGGTAAACTAGGGCATCCGATCTCGAGAAAATTAGAGAAAGTTGAGGGAGTTGGGAAATCTCGAATACCAACTTATGTACGATCTAATGTTGAATGTTCAATTTTGGGATCCCGGAAATGGAAAAAAAATGTCAATTCCGAAATCACAAAAAGAGTCCGGGATTGCCAAGTATTTGACATTTAACATTGAACATTCAGTATCATTTGTGTACATCGTATACTTTTTGCTACTACTCACAATGTCCTGGCTGGCTTAGACGTATTTGGTAAAGTTTGAATTTTTGCGTGATTAGTGAACGATCGACGTGAAAAAATGATTTTGTTAATGAATAATGATTAATAACTGTTTCATTTTGCATAGTAAAAATGAATGACAACTTAAAAATATATTTTCAGTAAAACATTTGCAGATCACACTGTAGAATATCAATTCGTTTGGATGTATGCTTTTCAATTCGAAAAATTTAGGTGAAGTGTGGCGCAAGACGAACAACCTAATACAAAACAGACCTCTATACAAATCATTTTCTTTTGATTAGTGTAAGAGGCATTTTCCATCTTTTTATAAATAAAGATAAACAAAAATAGTGAAAAAAATGTCGTATTTACGTTCAATGTAACTTGGCGTATATTTTTTTCTACTAAAAGTATTTTTTTCAGCAAATATATAATGCTACACAAATATCTAGTTTCGTGAACAAGGACGTCTATCTTCCACATTGAGCTGAACATGGTAAATAAATTATATTTCCCGTATTTTTTATGGTTATTATATTATTTAAGTATGGTAAACTTTATTTCTAGTACAGCAGCAATGAACGCGTCTAAATTATTTTCTGAGTGTATTAAAAGAAAAAAAATATTTTTATGACATATCACTACAATATATTTATATTTTCAATAATAAAAAAATGCCATTACAGGTAATGCCAATGTGCCAAATATTGTAATGTTGAGAAATCATACGAGAAAAACCCGATTAGAATTTATTGACTGACTGACTGAGATGACTAAAACTGAATTTGTACTTGATTAAAATACGTAAAATTGATACAAAAAGTAAATGTATTTTCAAAAAAGTTTTAATAGTGGTACAACTAGATTGAAATTTTACTAAAAAAAATTAAATTGGCATTTTTATCGGAATAAATTACGAGCTCAAAATTTCAAAATATTTCAACCTGTCTTAATAAAATTAAAAAATCATTATGTATCACACATAGATATGCGAAAAAGATATACATTTAATATGAGACCAAAATAAAAAATATTATTTTTTGTGTGTTATATAATTTTATCTATTGAAAACAATCAAAATTGTTCACAACGCTCGTTTTGGTCCCTTTTTGACCCTTGTCACTCGCAAATATATTAAATTTCTATGAATAAAATCTTCGATTATTTTTCAACCCTCAAGTAAACATTGCTCGATAATTTTATGAATATTTTTTAAATAATGAAGTTTTTCATAATATCTGACTTTTAATGAGCAAACTTTTCATAAGCTTTTTTTATACTGAGTATATATGTAAATATGATATTTTTTTGTTTATGTTAAGCCATAAAGCTAGGAACGATTTTAAAAATAAAACAGCATTTTAAAACGTATGATAAATTCATTTTTTTAATAAGGATAAATGCCTTCTGACAACTTCTTAGTTCAAATAACACAAAAAAATAAATAAAAAACAAAACATTCCTTTACATTAATTTCACATTTATTTAATCATAATAATCATTTTCAACTGATGTTAGTGAACTCCCAAAACTATGTGTAATAAGTTTTCACTGCCTATAATGCCACTCTACATTATTGACAGTGAAGTCTAGGGTCTCCAATCCTAGGATCCCGGATCCTGAAATCCTGGGGTTGTAATAGTACTTATCCCGGGGCTTTGGGATTGAGGATACCAAGTGAAAAATTCTTGATTTTTTTTTTAAATCAGCCAACCAGTCAACCAATTTATGGATTCCGAAAACCTACATCCTAAATAACTGTGAATCCCGAAATTTAAACGGTTTAATGTTAAATGATCAATCCCGAAATCAGACAAATTGTGAATTTATAAATCCCGGAATCACAAAAAAGGGTCCAGGATTAGATACCCAAGTGAACACTTCAAAAGTGACAACAATGTTTAGTCCCAAGAAATTTATTTTAACTTAATATAGTTCTAATTTACTTCTTTAAATATCTGCTGAATAATTTTATTTATTGCAATTTCAATTACAATTTCAATCAAAAACATAGTTTGAAATTAGAACAGAAATAATAATTTATTCGGTTTTTCGTTTGGATTAACTCAACACGCATATTTATTTCTATGATTAAATTATTTATAAATGCATACTCACTGACAATCACTTCTGAAAGAGCAAAACGTAAAAGAGTCTTTCACTTTATCGCAAGACTTCTCGAAGCTTTAAATACCATAAAACCATTTAAAATTCCTATAGAAAGCATTAAAACGAAAGATAAGAAGTGAATTGCGTTTACTGGCGCTGTATAATTTACCGAACGACAAGCATACAGCACGATCATCTTATTTATGCATGGAATTTAGAAAAAACAAAAACTCAAATATTCTGAGTGTTATTAAATATTGCGTAACCAAATATGAACGCATTCTCCCTACATGTAACATTTCCTGATATAAAATAGGCTTACATTTTATTTTATTTACATTAAAAAAACCTTCTAATTAAGACATCTGACGTGTATGGCGTAAACCAAAAACATTCATTTTTTAAAATTTTTGTGTCTGGAAGTGATTTACTACCTAACCTAACGATGTAAAATACAAAGTTATTAGTGAATAATATGATATCTAGATATTTAAAAATCAGCGATGTGTATAGATCATGTTAATATAACTGTTAATTGTACACATTAATAGTTATATTAACTCTCGCGGCTTGGAGACTAGAAAAATACTTCTCTGCCGATGGGGAGTCGCTTAGGGACCCCAGTGGTTTCCTCATTATTGGCCATATTCTTATGAATTTCAAAAAAAAAAATAGTCTAAGGGCTTTAAAATATCTTTCTGCATCATTCCTTATACATTTTTTTTTTATAAAAATCCGTGGTTTTTTAATAAATCATATTTTAAGTTGCGCGTTAAAAAACGTCATTCCAGTACAAATATTAATTTCCAACTGACGTGTTCAGCGGCGTTCAGACCAGTTATCTTACAAACGATCGCTGATAAGCGGGCGCTTATCTCGTTATCGCATTATCGCGTATTTATATAAACTACAAAAGGTCCAAAAAACAATGATATAAGAATACCTTAATTATAAACATTGTATCACCCATATTAAAATAGATATTTAAGAAAATGTGGGTATTGGGGTCGCATTTCTTGAGCTTAGAACCGGAAAAGTTAACTTAACACCTAACCTAACCTAACCTAACCTAACGATGTAAAATACATAGTTATTTGTGAATAAAATGATATCTAGATATTTAAAAATCAGCGATGTGTATAGATCAAGTTAATATAACTATTAATACTACACATTAAGGCACGTGATTTTCATAAAAAACCCCACTTTAAAATGATAAACTGTTCTATGGTACTGTCCTGAGATGTAATTTGAACGAGCAGAACTGTTTGTTGTTGTCCGTCTTCACACGGACCCAATATGCCCCGCTGACTTCATGGCATTTGAATAGTTTGTTTATTTATTTGGGGATCATTATAACCTTCATTCCTAACTAGAGTCAATAAGCTTGTACAAAACGACGAGCTCTCAGTATACGGATTATACACAGGATACTTAGTATCAACTTGATTGAAGTGGCTGAGCTAGTCACACTTTTATTGTAATCAATATTTTATTTTTTTCAAGCACACTTGTGCATGAAAGAACCATATACCACTGCCCTGATATAAAGTATGCTGTGCCATTTTAACACACTTGTAGACATTTATCTGTTAATTTTTTAAGTTAAATAGGGTAAAGACCTGACATTTTCATTAAATAAAACTCAAACCGAAGATGAGAACACAAACAGAATCCGCAGTAACTTTGCGAAAAAGGAACACAATTTTGTGTATTCGGACAGAATTATTTTTCTCCAACGAACATTTTATTTCATCTGTTTTTTGCGATGAATTACAATGCGTGGGTAAATTTCGGCACGAAAGTGTATGTCTTTATATGTCAAATGAACTGTATAAGAAATGTAAGTTAAAATATTTTGTTTTTTTTTTTACTCAAAATTTTAATTGCTGTAGCTGTAGGTAGCCTGTACTTATAATTTGTTTCTGCTGTCTGTAATGAATGATTGTATGAAAATCAATAGTTGTATGGCATCCATTTGCATGATTAGTAATAATAAAAGGGCGTATTAATCTCTTAGAAATTATAAGATATCGCAGTTTTACAATTGGGATAAGAATTGTTAAAAATAAATTCAAATTTTTGCACATTTTTATCAATCGTCAAACATATACATTTCAGTAAAACTGCAAAAATCTAGCTAGGTACGCCCGTATATCCAAATTATAATAATTATTTTAAGCTGACTTAAAAATACATTTGTTTGTCTTTATTTCTATAGAAAATGAATGTTTTCGCTACAAAAAAAAAGAAAAAAATATTGTTAATTTAAATAAAAATATGTTTCGCAAATATAATACGATATGAGATATATTGGAGAAGACAATTTTACTGCCATGGAATGGTGTTGATAATAGACGTAAGAACTGATATATTGTAGTAGAGATTTGAAAAATAGTAAATGCGAGACATAATAAATATAAAAACTATCGATTTGTAGATTTTTATTAATTCGTACACAGCATAGCTGAAATATTCAATGGTCAACAAATTATATTTAACAATAAGACTTTATGGATAGGAAAAATACCGCTGAGAGAAATATGTTAAGAAACCTAGTAAAACATATTGTAATTTTCCTCACCTATCACCACCATCGTCGTCTTCTTCGTTGCTCCCCGAAGCAGTGTTTGTAGGTCTCTCCTCTTCTGGTTTCCTGGGACTAGGTCCTAAAGCGGTCTCTGCAAGCCTTCGCGTCTGCGCCAGGTTTTCTATAACCGATCCTCCACGGAGGTCTCCTGGAAGAGGATGCTTGCGGGCAGCTCGTTGTTTACGTGCTCTGTTTCGTAATGCCTGTAAACAATATAATGGTTCTATATAAAAGTAAAAATATTTTTTTGTGTTGTTATTTTTTAGTCATTTATTTATTGAAATTGAACCGTTTTAATGTCATTAAAAAATAATCATTATAAAATGATTAACAAATAAAAATGTTGTGAAATGAGAAATAGGCATAGATAAAATATCGTATTTTTTCAAATACATAGTACGTATTTGTAATTTTAAGCATAATACTATGCACTCTAACTAACTAGCGGACTAGTTGTTATTAGTAGATTTAACTGATTTTACAGAAATAAGAAGAACTTAATTCGATTTTCAACGCCAATTTTGGATTACTGAACTGATCTGAGTCTTTTGATGTACATGCAAACATATATTGAAAATTTATTGTATTATAGTAATTTAAAAATTTAAAACCTCACACCAAAGTAGTATGATGCGATGGCATAAAAGTGGCATGTGAAAAATTTCCAACGCTCACCAAAAACAAAGTCTTATATTTTTTAACTTTGTAAACCTTTATAGCTAAATCTTTAGGCAAAATTGTAGTAATAAAATTACTATATATTGTAACGGCAATGTAGTCTATGTAACAGTGGCCCACCAGTGTGCCACATTTAATTTTTAAGTAAGTCTCAAGCTATTAATGGAGCATGTTCGTCATGTGCATTAAATTCTCTTGTCGTAAGTAATTTTATGTTATGATAAATTTAATATTAAGTGTACTTGAATACAAATGTTAAGTGTCATAAATGAAAAAATAATGGTTTATTAGGAAACACCGGGATTCATAGTGAGGATTTTCAATTGGTATTTGGATTTGTGTTCAAAAGCGGTAATGTCTGTTATGTTTAAAACTCGGTCCTGTCGATCTAATAGTAAAGAAATTTGTTGTGAAAGCAATGAGCTCATTAATTGTTTTATTCTTCTATTCCTACTTTCTTTATAAAAAAAGAGATTGAGTGACTTAGTTAGAACTAACTTCATAAGCAGTCCGTATACTCCACATTGAGAGCGGATATAGTTTTAAGATGTTTATTATACATATAATAAATATACAGTATTTTTGTTTTCATATGTCAACAGTTTATTATTCCTTGTTGGATACAGTTTGATAAGATACCCGAATGAATTGAAAATAATATTGCTATATGTATATTTTATAAAAACCTAATATTCTTTAGATATGTACTTCTGTTATCGATTATAAACTTTCTTTTAATTTATGTTTTCCAGTGTAATTTACAAAACTATTTAACATACAAAACTTACTTCATCAGAATTGAAGTTATTTAAGTTTTCATTTCAATTATTTTCCAAGCATGCATTTGATAAACGGTGTCTGAGGAGTAAAAATTGAATTTACTGTTCAACTTCAAGGGCAACCAAGTTCAATTGTCTGCAAAGTGCCAGCTCATTATTGGATTGTGCCACGAACAATTCGTCCACATTGTTAGAAATGACAGATGAGTATTATTAAAAGGAAAACTATTGTTATTTTACACACGGAGTTAAAACTTGTTTAATTATTTACCAACACCATTTCCGACACTTTTATACACCCTCACTGTAACTCCGGTTAAGCCAAAACCTATTTTCTCCGATAGATTTTGTGATATTATTACATTTTTCTGTAGTGATTTTTCAACAACCATTGAGCGTAAAAGATATTTTTGATGTATTTAATGCCGTTTTCACGCATATGTATGTATTTTTTAAGCAGTGATTATCGATTATTTAAGACCGAAAATAAATATAAATGATTGGATGTAAACAGCTTTTTGATAAGGCCAATCTAGAGTTCTGATAAAAAAATTGCACAATCAAATAAAAACATAAATTTCCATCAAGCACCTTCAGTCGAAATTTTAAATTATATATGTATGTATATATAATATATACCCAAACCACGATCAGGGCGAAGGATAAGGTCCAAAAAAGCAGTGTTAATTGAAGTAGAAAATTCATACAACATTAAAATATAGAAGTCCAAGATAATCAAAATTACATAAAAAGAGTCTTATAATCAATTGAAAAGTGGAAAAAGCGTAAAAAAATTAAAATCGAAATTTTTCATTAAAATTTGTTTATTGTTTTTATACAAGTAAATAACAAAAATTAAAAAACAACGCCGTTGCCACTTTTTCTGATGTAATTCCATTGAATATTATGTACTTTTGAATTGTTGTATTGATTATATTGAAAAACATAAAAAGAAACTTTTGACACAATTTTGTTGTTTTTTTTTTGCATATTGAACATATGAACATAAAATCAGTTATAATCAAATCTACAATGTTTTATTATTTGGTATGCTTTTTTAAAAAAAAATAGTGATCTACATTAAATACTATTTTTAATCTGAAATTGATGTGGAACAAACAAATATCAAACTGCCGAGAACACTTCGTCGGTTTTTTTTTCAATCGTACATGACCCTCATAGTTGGGGCGTGAACAATAATTTCTTTTTTTAACACGCAGGTACTTAAAAAAAAACACGTTCGGCGCTGTCTAAACAAAAAAATCTTTCAATTAGCTAAAACATGGCTGTAAACGACCTGCTGTATTACTAGATAGGTGAGCCAGTATTAACAGCTTTGCATAACTATCACTTGTTTCTAATGCCAGGTATTATTATATAACAAAGGCAATCAGTAACAGTAAAAAAAAATATGAAATTTCACAAAAAAAATATTGACTTAACAGATAAATAATAAATAACAAAACAAATTATTATCCTCAAACCGTCATCTGTTGTGCTGTTTTCACCTTATGTTTCGCCAAAAAAGTTTTTTAAGTGTACATATTTTTTTTATCAATTTTACTTACGTTACGTCTTACCCAGGCGAAGCCACTGCGAACGCGATTGGAACGCGGCTAAGATCTAATCAAAACACCAAAAAAACAGATCGCGGCTTGTGTTTTGTCACGTGTACACTCTATAGCGGCTGAGACCATATTTTCGTGCCGCACCGAGTCGCTTTCCATTCGCTTTGATTTTGTCCACGTAAGACATACAGCTAACTGGCCATTTTAAAACGGTGCAAAGAATAGGCTGTACATTAAAATTCTTGAAAATGCCGAAAGTTAAAAAAAAAAATAGTCGGTCAATCATTTAAATTATTTGCTACGCAATACCACTAAATATTAAACATAGTTAAACCAAAAATTATTAACAATACATTTTCTAACAACTATCCTATATAAATTTTCAATTAGTATAAAAACTGAAAGATGAAATTGAACAAATTATACTTTCCACACAAATTGTTAAAAGATGTTATATCGAACGTCAAAAAATGAAAATAATATCTTGGTTCAAGGTAAAATCGTTTACTGTGATAGTATTACGTAACTAAATAAAAAAGAAAATTGTACACTGTTTACGTCAACACAAAAGTGTAATACCAACCATATTAAATATATAAAGTGTATTTAAAAATAATACTTTGAATAGAAACTTTATTCAACGGAAGCAATTGAAAATATTTCAATAGAAGAAAAAAGCTCACTGCAGAATTAATATGAGAAGTTTCAGACGTAATTATTTTGAAGGTGATTTCTAATATAAAACCGTTGTAGATGTAAAATTGTTTTGAAAAATTAAATTTTAAACTTCGTTTAAATATTCTAACAGACAACTATCAGTAAAGCTATTTCTATGGAGACCAAGGTAAATATTGATAGTATTGCAAAAAGGTCGTTCAGTTTCATCGACGTTGAATCTTCGTAGAGAAATTCTTATCAAATAAGGCCACCAAAAAAATCCATTCGGAATTCAGATTGGAAGAAAGCAAACCTTACAAATATATATCATTAGAATGTGCATACATTGTTTAATATGCTTTATTAATATTTTATTAAATTAGCGTATATTGTTTTACAATAAATGTTTTACAGATCATAATTACGGCAAAAAAACCTTTTTTTGTCGAAAGATATTTCACAGTACAAACTCCAAAAGCTTAAAAATACGTAAGATCATTTTTTAATGGAGCAGTATTTAAAATCTTGGGGATTTGTAATGTACAAATTCGAGTAATGCATGCAAAGCTTACCTTTATAAATTTAATATTGCGAAAATATCTTGTGCTTTTTAATTAAGGATTTGATTTATATTATAGCTTCAAATATGTTTCATCAATTAAAATTAGATTGTAAATGTGTAATATATGCTTTTTTTCTAATTTATGATATTATAAGGACTTATTTCATTAAACCTCCAAACATTTTAACGCTATCACACGAAAAAGATGAATAAAATTAAAACATTTTTATTGTTTTGACAATGACAAAAAATAGGTTGCTTAAAATACTAGTAAAATACAATAAAAACATATTTATAATAAATAATTTCACAGAGGCGAAGAAAGTATATTACCAGATTTCTTCCAAATAGATTGACAGCTGTCATCCTTATTTCGTATTATTCTCACGAAAAAAACAAATATCTGTCTCGCCACAAATAAAAAATGACTTTTACTTTTTTTAATATTCGTTTACAAACCAAACGGTTCAGCTGATGAAACGAAAATATGAGAAATGTTTTAAAGAGAATTCAGTGATAATTTAATAAAAACAAAAAGTAAGACATATTTAAAACTATCACTTTAAAAACATTACAGTTTGTTACCTAATGCTTGTAAAACCGTGTTTTTTAATTTATTAATTTACCAATATAAACTGTTAGAAAAAACACAATAATCCTTTGTACTTCATTCCACTTTATTTAATATGTCAGGACCGGTTTCGCTCATTACGAGCATCGTCAACTGATAAGAAATATAATTTAACAATGCTATTTATACAAAAATGAACAGTTATTAACAACAATTGGCATTGAAAAGAAATTAACAAGAAAATACAAAAAAAAAATCAATAAAGAGTTTTTTCCCTTGTAAAAAAAATGTTTAAAGTAATTCTACGTTTTATAATAAATATCAGATTGGTTTTACTCATCACAAGCATTGTCATCTGATGGTAGTGTTCGTGTCTTTCAACCAAGTTTTGACTGTGAGCACCTCAAAATTATTTAATGATGCGAAATTTCAAATTTAAATAAATATGTAAATTATTTTATTAATTTGCTATATATCAACACTTCGAATGACTTACTCCCCCGTTTAAAGGGCAAGATCTGGATAATTTATCAAAATTTAAGCAACATGAAAGACATGCTCTAATTGACTCTCGCAAGTGCGATTATAAAACAAACGAGATGTTTGAAGATAAGGAACAAAGGCAACATTATTATGTTATATTAAATGATAAGGGTTGTTGACGGTGAGGGTTGCTTTAAGATACTGCGACCAAAATCACAATGAAGGATTGTGAGAAGTTAATTATGAGATAATATTTAATTTTAATATAAATTTTTGAAGGCGTTTCAAATAATCATTTCACATTGAGTAAGATAGATAATTATATAAAATTGCATTGGTTAAATGTCGAGGATATAGATTTTTAAGGTTAATTATTAAATTAAGAAATATTTTGTTTTATTAATTAAAATATTGAAACGAATCATAATTATTTTTAAAACGTTAACATTTTTTTTATCTATGTCGGCTACATATGTGGAGCATTGCCTCTCATTGAGGTATCTCAACGGATTTTTTCTACGAGAACTGTTTATTACTTAGTCACTCAATCCTTTCTATTCAAAGATAGTACTAGGGATAGAAGTATAACGCTAGGACTAGTGGTTAACTAATATTTCTAACTACACTCAATTATTAAAGTATCGAAAAAGGTAGGAGGGAATTTTTTGACATCACAAACACCCATGCCTTGAAAAAAATCGATTAATCAATCAAAAAAATGCTGTTTGTACTGGGACTCGAACCCGTAAAGTCTGGCACGTAAGCCTACAACACTAACTGCTGCTCCATAGGACCCGACCAATTATTTACTATTGTTTTTTTTTTAGATTCTCTTATACATATGTATATTCGACCAATAGAGTAATTTTTAATCCAAAATATTTAATTGTAATACAACACAAAAACTTTGTCAAATAATATTTTTATGTGCTATAATTGGAATGAAGGAGAAGGCGGCAAGAATGGAAACGTCTTTACTACCTGGCTTATTAACTTCCTCGCCTTTAAGAACAAAACCATTCTAGTGGTGTTTTATAGCTCATAGATTTACATGTTGTAAACTAGCATAATAAAGATCGTTCATGTGTCTTCTAAAAACTTGTACTTTTTGAAAATGGTTCTGGAAAATTCCCGACTATATTTTATTTGTTAGTGATTTTTGCATTAACAGAATAAATTATGCAGACACCTTAAGCATTAAACCGTATGTTTTATACTCACTTAAGAATAACATTAGGTTTAAAAATAAAGAATTTTTAAATAATCAGTAAAATAAATATCGAGGATCACTATGAAAACAATTGAATTGTAAAAAAAATGATTGAAAAGAAATCTAGGATTTTTTTGATCGTTTAGTCCAGCGTTCAGGGTACCGGGGTAAATTAGCCCAAATGGGGTAAAAATAAAATTTTTGGGGGTAATAAAGACATTTTTCTAATTTGCTATTTTATAGAACAGAAATCGATTAAACGCCGAAGACTGTGCTCAAATTTCTCTTATTTAAAAAAAACCCCAATGTTGAAATTATTGTATCAAACATGAAGCAGCATCATTTCTCCAAAACATGAAGGGGGAAAGTTTTCGATTAAATTTTGTTTGTCTATTACATACTTACCATTTTCATGCAACTTTTTTTTTATTTTCCGTGTAAATTAATTCAATAAAAAATGTTTAATTCAAATTTACATTGATTGTCTCCTTTTCAAAATGAGGGAGTAATATCGACTTACGCAAAAATATTTAAGGATAATGGTTAAAAAGGTTCCCCGACCGCTGGTTTAGTCGATATCTAAGCTCTATTTTTGCGAGGCTATCAAAAGAATACGATCTTTTAATAACTGATCTTAGCAAGAGCGATTACTTAACCACTAGTTCTGACCTAGTCTTATCCTACTATTCCTACTACTTACTATCTTTGAAAATTAGAGGTTTAGCGACAAACAGTTCTCGTAGAAAAACTTCCGTTTAGATACCTCTATTAAGAGGCCATATGCTCCACATTGGAGGTAGACATTTAACTGACGCTAGATGTACGTATGGCAGTACCTAGCACGCCACAAATTTTATTACAAAAATAAAACTTTCTAAATATGTCGTTTCTGAAAATTTACTAGTTTATTCAAAAAAACTTACCAAATAAATGAAGAGTCCACAAATTTTATCGTGTGTTGAACATATTTGTATGTTTAAAATAATTGATTTAAGTTAGTAAAATCTCTTTTAAAGCGGAGCTTCTAAAGACGTATAATTTGTATGATCGGCATCTCGTGCACGGAAAATTGTGCGCCTAATGACGCTTATGGCAGTTAAGCGGTTTAATATAAAGAAAACTGCTTTGCAAAAAAAGAACACTGCGAACATGCATTATAAATAAGTAAGTATCAAATATTGGGAAAAATGATCTGCTGAATGGCCATTTGCGGCTTCCAACGAAAATCCCTGCGCAACCTTAGAGGCTTTATCCCCGTTGGCATCGTTTCCCATATATCACGGCGGCATAAAGCGCGGCAAGGCTGTATTTTTAACCACCCTTGAATATGACGTACAGCCTTGAGGAGGCTGCATTATCACTGAACGCTCGTGCAGAATCTTCAGTGGGATCCTAAGTGCTTGCCGCAGTAAAAAGTTTCAAAGTACTGACGTGACATGGAAAATTGTATTTATTTTTGCTTATTTATCGGAAATATTTTTTGCCAACGAAATGTCAGTATCAGACCATACTTATTTTATTTATGTATTTAATAAGTAAGAGCATTTGAATATTTATTTAAATATTTGACATGTTTATTAAATGAGGGTTTTTTTTGCAAACACGGCTTATTTCAAAATGGTTAAAAAATTCAACATAAATTTCATTTAAAAAACAGGGAGGAATAAACACATTATTCAGACGTATGTGAAATTTTAAAAACAAATTTTTGTCAATGTTCTTTTAAAAAACTAAATGTTTCTTTATGGCTAAATCTTATGTTAAAAATAAAAATAAAAATCTCAGTTAACTGAAAGAAATTGTGTCCTTAAAACTAAGTTATATATTGACTGGTATAATTGTTACCTCGGTCATTCATATGTAGTAATGATAATATTAATTTAAAAAAAAACATTCTTGTAGAACCGTTTGTTATACAAACTCTTTATTGTACAAGTAAACATTCAGTTATAGAGTAATATTTTTTCAACCAATTTACAAACGATTTTTTAATCAGGCCGTTGCCATTAAAAACTTTTTCAATGCAAATACAATGTCTATTGAAACGTTAACTAATAAAGCCAAAAATCCTAGCCCGTAAGATTTGTTTTGAGTCTCAAAATAATATTTTTCAATTATTATTATTTCATGAAAACACAAAAATTATAATTGAAAATTTCGGATATTCGTGTTAAAGTCTCATAACAACCAATGAATGCTATCACACTAGTCTGTAAAGTTTGAATAAATAAAATTATAAGTTTGTTACAGTATGCTCACTTATAGCCCACTAATAAATTTTTCATTTCATAAAACTTAAATCTTATTTATTTTCATAATTTTTCGTTACTTATGAGATCATAATAATTAAAGATAATTATATTATATATAATAATTCGGCGGCAATTTTTTTTTGAGGAATACATTTGATAAATCATGTTTAATTTACAGCATGGCCAATAATTTCAACAATAAAATACCTTATAAATAAGGGCCTCCAATCCCAGAGTCCCGTCCAATTTATTAATCCATGAATCTTGAGATTGTGGATTTACTAATCACTTAATTTCGTGATTGAGGACAAAAAGAGCAAAATTCTCGAAAAGTTGTAACCATAGGGAACCAGAGAAAAATATTGAAATACGCACGAGAGGTAAAAAAGGTCCCAAATTTGTTAATTTTGGCAATGCTGGATTTTTGAAATCAGCCATCTAGTAAAAAAAATGAATCACGTTATCCCAGGATTACAAAAATGGTCCGGAATTCGATGCCCTAGTATAAATGTTTTCGTTTAAAAACAAAAACTTCAAACTTAAAAAAAGGTATGATTTTTTCCAGAGATATTAACTTTCAACAAAATCAATTTACTGTTAATATTTGTGTACTCATAACTTTGTTTCAAAATATCAAACGTATAAGAATATGTCGCAAAGTTTCAAGATTCAGTAGCAGATCTCTTAAAACAAAATTCTGAATAGAAATATTCACTATATAATCAACGATGAAAAAAGTTTTATCTTTACAAATTTGTCGCGGATAAAAACTGAATTTTCAACAAACCTGTCATAAACTCGAACCGCGAGCTTATTAAAACTCATGTCAAAGCTTAGTCAAAATGTCAGATAAGTTTTTAAAATTCCCAATAAAAAAAACTTCGGTTAAGACGCCTTCATTTATATTCTCGGGTGAAAACGTTATTTTGAACTAAGATAAAAATATAACACCTTTTTGAATACTTCTTATAAGTGTATGCTTCAAATAAAACTTTGCATAATTGATACGTAAGGAAAATAAGCAATTTTAAACATCAAATAAAGGTGTTTGATGGATTCTCAAAACCGAATTTTAATCTGAGATCCGTCATCCGTGCACGTAAATGTCCAAAGATGTCGGAAAACGAAACTCATGACATTTTTTTGGAAAACTCATTTTCTCTCGGTTTTCAAAGCCTTACAAAAAATGAATAATTTTATGAACACACAATTTTTTTATTCAGTGAAAACACCAAATTTTCACTAATCTATTATTTAGTGTCCTAATTTTGCCAACAAATATTTCTAAAATTTATAATACTTTTTCACTGGGCAATCAAGTCTTATGGCTTTTAAGGCTTTTAATGGAAGATCAAAATTTTCTGTTCTTTAATTTTTTTTGACTGATTTATATCAAATTTTACGCCGTGTTTTTTAATTCGATGTTCACGTGAACTGTATCGAAGTCAAAATTCAAAACAAACATATTTTCAAAATAAACTAAATATGATATTTTTAGCACATTCATGGATGTATTTAACATCAAATTATTATCGTTTTTAATAAATTTCTTTAATGTCAAGAATTTTGCTAAATAGATTTTTGAAAATCGATAAACTCTATTCAAATACTCAAATGGAATTTTTGGTAAATTGATACTTCAATCGACTTTGTTCACAATTGCATAAATGTTGGTACTATTTTAAAACCTTCAATCTTAGATTATAAAATGCACACTTTGAAATGTGTATTTCTCTAAAATGAAATATTTCGAATGACAAAAAATCTTTTTTGATCAGAGATTACTTATGACAGCGTAAATTTTTGAACAAACTTAAAGTGAACACTTTAAAGTAATTCAAGAATTGCATTTTTTTTATTTAACCGAGAGTTGCTGGATGAAAAATCAATTGAATGATTTTAAATTACAACCCAAACAAAACGTTAAGTTGTTTTTAAATTTGTAAAGTTCCGTGCAAAGCAAATAGCATTCATGAAATCAAACCGCCATCGAGTGAAAAGTGTACATACAGAAAATTGTGAGTGATTTTAAAGTGTTGCGTGTAAGAGCTCTTAGTTTTTATTATAGTTTAAACTTTTCAAAGTGCTAATGGAAAACGGCTATGATAAGTGGTAGTGTTAGCTACAAAGTTGATTGCAAGCTTTCCGATTTGTTATTACTTGTTTATCAATAATTGATTTAAAAATGTTAAGTATTTATAAAATTAATTATCGATTATAACTTGTTATTTTAATGGAACTAAATGTGTAATTATTGTAAAGTCTTATATATTCTATATCTAGTTCCATATTAATGTCCATTCAATTTATGGCATATTAAAATTTACGACTATTAAATACTGTGTATTTTTTCCAGATTAAAATTTTACTTTTCCTGCTGTTTTTTTTACGTGTAAGTGCTGTTTTGGTATATATTATATAGCTAATTAAAATCATCTCTGCTTAGTGTAAAATAAGAAATAAGAAACTCCGTGCTGATATAATCCTACGTTCTTTCTAATTGTTGTTTGGGTAAGTATCAAATTTTCATAAATATTTGATGAATTCATTGTTTTTTATTTCGATAACCAATCCTGAGTCAAGAAAAGCAATTAGAAAACAATTCTCATCCCCATCTCTCAACCTTAACTCAAATCAACGATAAAGCGACTGAATGACAGGTAATCTATTGGTGAATGTTGACAGGTATGCCCCACGGCTCATATATTATACTTGAATGAGTTTGTAAACAAGTTATATCATTATATAACATTAAAAAGCTTTTTTGATAAAATAATAAAGAAAACATGAATCAAAGACTTTTGTCATAAACAACATAAAGAATAATATATTCTTTAGAAATTCAACTAACAGCAATATTAGTAATCTACCGCAATATAGTTTTGTAAAGAACAAAACCATGAATAAATGTCAAACACAAAGTGACGCAAACTTTATTTTGCGTACACTTTCCAAAAATCATTGTAATATCAGGCTTCGGGAATTTTTTAAACAATAAAAACTTTTTTAAACGCATGAATCCGTTTCGTTAAATAAAAAAACTTACAAATTGCTTTTTGAGCTTAAATGGAGTCGAGCCAGAAAGTTTTGAGCTGCCATGCGGGCTAGCTGGATTCGCCCAACGGCAAAATATGCTTTTCGAATTAGTTGAGCGGAAAATTTCTCAAACTTTTAGACTTTTCAGTCTTTAGCTTTCCGAAAAAAGCTTTCATCCCACAGTTAGATTTTGAAGAAACGATTCAGTATTTTCGAAAACGCTGTGAGAATTATAATTTCACTCTGTGATAACTGAATACTTTATTATGAATCCTTCTCGTAAATAATATCATTCCTGGATTGTTATTTAACTGGACTTATAGTAAAGTGAGCAATGCTTTTAGGCTTTTGTGCACATGTTTGTAAATTCAACGGTGTGAATTAAATATCGGAAACATTCAATATGAAATCATAAAATAACAAAGCTCTTAGCTAACTATTAGTTTTACCCTAGCATAACAAAGTCTATTTAATAGACTCTATTATTATCGCTGAAGAAAAAAATATATATAACCAAAATTTAAATTGTTCAAATTTTGTACTCTCCGCCCGTTTTGTCACTAACGAACTGGGTTTTATCATGTTTATCATTCAAGTGAACACGTAAACTTAAACGTCTGAAGATGTCAAAAGGCGAATCGTTCGTGACATAACGTATGTGAGTGTACCAGTGCTCCCAACCTGGGGTCCGCAAGTTTTCATTCTTTCAAAATTCCTTGAGATAAAATATGAAGTAACTTTTTTTCGAAGGTCCCCAGATTATTATTATTAGATTTAGAGGTCTGTGGCATGAAAAAGGTTGGGAATCACTGGTCTACACAATTTAAACGATTTAAATTTATTATTGAAATTCCCCCAAGCACCTTCAGTAGAAATCTTAAAATATTTACTTGTTGACAACCAGATTTTATAAAACGTTTTCATTTGATTGAATACTTTATTGCAATACGAAAATAAAAAAATAATAAAATAAAAGTTCTTGCGAATTTTTTTGATAAAAATTATAATAAAAATATTGATAAATAATTACACAATTTCCTCTTATGAAGTCTATATGAGAGTCCGTGTTTCAAAAATAATATCATTTAAATTTATTAAAGTTTTTCAAAAAAACACACAAGTAAAATCAAAAATTTTATTCAAATGATGAAAGAAGTTCAATACTTATATAAACCCTACGATGAAATCATCTTATAAATGTTTTTTTCTAGTCATGTCACTTTTATGAAAATACGTATATTGTGCTACCATTGAAAAATATGCATTTTATTAAGTAAATATAATGCCTACTATAAAATCTTCATAACTAAGTAGAAGAGGGCAGAGCTCGATTTTTTTTTATTTCCGCACATAGAGTAGATGCAATCCATATAATGGATCGTATATAGAGAAGATTAAGCCCAATTCACAAATTTGCTTCGAAAATTGGACGAGAAGAATTAAAATTCGCTCATAAAGCGGAGATGAGATTTTTCATACCCCTGGATATTATCGGGCGTAATTGAATTAAGTGGCATGTAATATTGATATTATAAGCATTAAGCCAGGAAGAAAATGAAAACGTAGCTTAATAGCCCTAACATGCTTGTCGAGCTGATTTTTTTTGGATTTTTTTAAATTGAAAAAGAGCAAAGATAATATTGCTAATTTACCTATTTGGTATAACAGATAATAATAGGCAACGTGTCTTACACTGAAAATAAATCGATAAGATTGTTTATGTTAGATCCTTAATATCACATTGAAAAAAAATATTTTTTATCGATTTCGTGCGAGATTTAATCACAAAGATATTTATTTATTAAATATTAAAAAGAATATTTCTATGCATGAACTTAAAGAGCATTATTTAAATATGTAAATTTCTTAATAAAAACTGCTTTGAAATTATGTTTTGATTGTAAACAAATAATAACAATAATGTACATCTTTATTAGATACTTTCGGTTTATCAATATTATGAGACTTTTTCTACCAAACTTTCGGTTCATTATAACGAAAAAATAGCCGTTATAAAAAAGTAAAGAAGTAAAATTAACTTTGTGATAGTAATTTTAAGTTCGTCTAAAATTAAAGTGATTAGAAAAATAGGTAATGGAGAAAATATTACATTTAATATTTCAAATTATTTACAATTTTGATAGAAATCTCTTTTAACTGGACTTATTTGACTGTACAGTATTGTGTCCCCTTCTAGCCCCCAAATTTTTGTATTTATATTTTCGATGATTTTTCGTTGTAAATTCAGGCGTGGAGAGCAATATTAGGCAATTTGTGTGTGCTTGCATGTCATTTACGTTGAACGTTGTTGACACAAGTAACTCATGTTTATACGCCTGAGATTCGTTTAAAATATTCAATACATCACAAAAAATTCAAAATGATGGCGTTAAATTATACGGCCTTTGGTTGTTTATGTTAGCTTGAATCTACATAATTATTTTTAAGATTTTTTAAAAATAAATATTTCGGCATGTTCATGGCACTTTCACTTGGCACATTTGGTCAAGGGAGATTTTAGCTCTTGGATTATAATAGATAAGCCTGAAGTTTGAAGTGGCGTGAAAAAAAATAACAATTAATAATAAGAAACAATATTTAACGGACGGGTAAAATTGTTTAAAAATTTTCATATTTATAAATTCAAGTTGTGTTCAAATCTAAAAAAATGTGAAGAGTTTTAGAGAAACACATATAATTAAAAACAGCATTCTGGCTTCAGCATTTGACGGCATCGGCTTCCAGAATTCAAGAAAAAAATTGTATAAGCGAAATGATTTATATGTATATAGTTTATCTCACAGTGAACGTAGGTATAATGTCTCAAGAATGTCGATGCCTAAGAGCTAAAATATTGTTTTTCCAGTTTTGGCCGAAAATGAGTTAAGTTATAAAATATAACAAAAATCGCCATATTTTTACGTGTTAAAATATTGAAACTCCAAACTTACCGTTTCAAATATTATATACATATTTGCAATGTATTTTAAATCTTCCAGTTAAAATTTTTGTAGGCACAGATATTTAATCTCCTTAAAAATATATTTATCGTTAAGATAAGCTAAAGTTTTCATTCTTCTCAGTTCGTATAGTTTATTTATCTTACACTAAGAGTGTGAAAGAAAACTTTGTTTTAATAAAGAAAAAAGTTTAATAAAAAGCTATAATATGAAAGTAATACTGATTTTTATATCACAAAATATTATTTACAAACTTTTAAAATAGTTTTATCTATATTATGGAATATATGTACAATATTTTAGCTTAAAGCCATCGATTTGGTGTTTAAAATATTAGTTATATAAAAGTATATACTAATAAAAACACAATATTCCATTTTACTTTATTCCACTTTATTTAATAGGTCAGGACCGGTTTTACTCATTGCGAGCATTGTCATTGATCAGTTGACAATGCTCACAATGAGCGAAACCAGTCCTGACCTATTAAATAAAGTGGAATAAAGTACAAAGGAATATTGTGTTTTTATTAATATAATGCCTTTCCACCAAGTATTGACAGTACATTAAACTAACAACCAATTAATAATAATTTGTAAATGGTTTTTTTGTCTTTTAATTAAATCACTCTTAAAGGTATATAAATATTAGAGCATTTTTTATTTATATTTACAATGTTATTTTACCGGAATGAATAAATCAATATTAAAACAGGATAATCAAAAAGCTCTAAAGAAACAGTGGCCTCAGGGGGGATCGTGTGATCCCTTTGCTGAATTTTACTTATGATTTACATCGGCGAGCCACTTGTTTAATTTTTAAAAAAATGTCTCGTATCAACAAAATTGTTGTAGAATGTAGATGGTCTATATGTTTTATGAAACAAAAGACTAAGTCGCCTTTGGAGATTCATCTCATAACATACATATATTGTGGGTGCTGGTAAAAGAGACTAAGCCGTTATTTTAGATATAGTATGTAACGGATATATATTATCACATTCGATTGCTTTAAAAAATATTCCGTATATATTAATTATATATAAGAGTGGTCAAAAAAATCTCTCTTCTTCGGAACACTGCGAATAGTTCTAGAAGCGAGCCACTTTTGCTTTAAAGTATATTTAACAATATTTGACAAACAAATAAATAAATTTTAGAATTTAAGGTGACCAGCAAATTTATTTTGGGCATTACAATACGTCATTAAAATATGAATTAAAAGTATTGTGAATGTTACACATAGTTCATTAACAATTATATTATAAATATATATGTAGTAACAGCATAGTACACCATTGTTGCTGATGCCCAGTAAAATATTTTTTTATCGTTTTATCAGAATAATAATAATGCAATAAGTTTCAATATATGATAATCTTTCATGCATCTTTCAACTAAACCAATCAGCTCCATATAAATTGCAACACAGTGGTTTGTATTCGGTTAACTTCACTAATCCAAATTGAAATTCTCGAAGTATTTATTCATTGTAACTTTATAATTATATTGCTTCGAATGCAATAATTGAGTTTGAAACTGATTTGTTTCATACCGCAAACAGTTTGCAAGAGGTTAAACTATTTAGTTGAAAATTTCTACATTACGGGAATCGTTTAAAGTGAGTTTAATTTTGTTAAAAATAAAAACAAAATTACAACTCCTGATTGAAACATAAAACAGTCCTATTTTGGCGATTTCTTTTATACTATTTTAAAGATGGGAGTAAAAAATATAATTAAGAATTTCTAATAAATATTTAACTACAATAAATTCATTAAAACATGGTTTCGTATTGCTTTAACGCTGCAGTTCATTTAAATATCAAATAAAATAATACTGACTGTACCCATATTTGGAATTCTGCTTCTGATGTCAAGTATCAAGGCTACAGTTTATGTCTTGGGTGTTGTCGCATTGTTTCTTCATTTACAATGCTTTATAGACTACGTTTGTTTGAGCCAAATGAGTACTTTTTAATTTACTTTCTGAACTATCAAAATAACATATGTATATTTGTAAAAATATCTCTTAACTTTATTGTTGGTAATTATGTAAGAATATTTATTAACGGTTACCAGTAACGAGTGCTAAACTGCAATCCTAACAGACGCGAGTTGATAAAGTGTTTAGGTGTATACATAGAAGCAATAAAGTCACTTTCGATCAAATGTATGGATTATTGGAAAATATTTTAAGCATAAAGACTTTTAGTTGTATGACTTACGAAGGAAATATAATATCGCCTTTAGTCCATCGGGAAACTGATAACTGTTTTTTTTTTTTAAATTCGTATACACGTTTGTTGTTTTTTATTTCTGGTGAGTATTTTAGGATTTAAAAGTTTTGTTTTAAGGAGCTTAAGATAAACAATATTTTTTCATATTGTCTTTGCTGGAAACTATCCGTAATCTTAAAAATTAATTCTCTATCTCAATTTACTCTTAGCGGTCAGCTGTTTATTGAATTAAGATATTCAATTATAAAATTATTATTATATCGACTGTAGCGTGGAAATATCAGTTCACTCACAAATCATCACAATAAAAATATGTAGTCTGCAAATACCAAAATAGTATCGAAATTTAGCTTTTATGTTTGAAAAAGTAAAGGCGTGAAAAATTTGCGACCGGAAAAGAGGACTTTTTTTGAACAATTTATTAAATTGATATCAGATTCAGTGAAAATGACTTCAGTTTATAAGTCTTCGTGCACTACACAGTTGTGTATATTTAAATTTAAAGCAGCTATTTGTCCTTCATGCAAAGTTTGTTTTGTGTGGGCTACGTCATAGTATTGTGTCTTATGTGAATAGTATGTAACTATATTGGTTTATTATTATATTATTGAAACAAATTTAGTGGTCAGAATTTAAATCAATTTTTAGTCAGAATAAGAATATGAACGGTCAGAATAAAAATATTAAACGGTCAGAATATTTAATAACAATTTTGGTTAGTAGGTTAGGTTAGGTTAGGTTTTTTTAATTAATTTCATTTAAATTACGACTATTTATTCTGACCGATATATTCTGACCATTGTTATTTAAATTCTTCCTGTGTCTTTCTCTGTCAGGCGTGATGCTTTCTTTCGCTTAACATTTTTCCGTGTTTAATGTATAGTTATGCAAAAATTACTCACCTTAAAAATATTGTAATATAGGAAGACCATGATGATGCAGGGTATGTAGAAAGAGCTAAGCGAGCTGTATATGATAAAGTCGCTGTTGTAGAACAGGCACAAGTCCGGAAGGCGTTCGGGCGTGTTATTCAGTCCGAGCACGATGGGTGAACCTATTGCTGCGCTTATGACCCACACAAGCACGATCGTCAACCAAACGCGCCGATTGTTTTTGTGCTTGGCGTATTTGATCGGTTGCGTAACGGCGATATATCTGAAAAAAATTAAAAATATTGAAATTATTCATTATTTGCACTGAGAAGAACATGTTGTTTAATGAATGTATTACTTTATATAGATAAGTTAGTTTTTGAGTATAATATTTGAAACGATAACCGAATTAATATAAACATGGTTATAAGTGATATTTTTTTATATATTGTATTCGTTCTAGTGGTTTTTGGCACACAACGTTTACTTCAATGTTTAAAATATGAGAAATATTATCTTATATATAATCGACTGTGAAAAAGAAAAAGAACGTCACCCATATTTTTGTTTTAATATATATTTTTTTTGATACTAAAAATAGCTTGATAAATAGTTTCGATGGATTCGGCGGTAACTTTGTGGAAATTCATTTTAATATAAAATACCTCTTTCAGAGGCATCCTCGGACAACTAATTTTGCAAATGCTTGTTTAAGTACCAACTTCGTACTAGTTGTCTGAGGATGTCTCTGAAAGAGGCGAAACACGTGTCACATTTTGTAGCACAATACGTGGAATAATCTAAGTTATTTTATATTTTATATTAGCTTGATAAACATTATATCAAAAAGATGCAAGCTGCTCATGCCAAATTTGTATCTAAATTTAGCTTTTTAATTTTGAAAAAGAATGGTCTGTGAAAATTGCGACCAGGAAAAGTGCTTAAAAATGGTTTTTCTTAACCAATTTATCAAATAAATATGGAATTAAGTCAATTAAACACCAGTTTGTTAGTCTTCGTGCACATCAAAATTGTGTATATTTCATAGTTTGCTTTTGGCCCAAAAACATTAAAAAACGTTTTTTGTGTCTCATGTAAAATTTATTATGTGTGGGCTACGTCTTTTTTTCTTTCCGCAATCGATATATATATATATATATATATACATGCAATATATTTAGACCCCAGAATTAGGGTACAATCAAAGGTTCGAATCAAATATGCCAATTTATCAAATAATTTATTTATTTTTGTGAAACTTAACAATTTGTTAATTTGGTCTTAACATTATTAATATTAGAGTTCTAAAAAGTAAAGTCGATTTAATCAATAAAGTGAAGTCAAATAACACAATTTTGCATTTTTTTTATTATTATTTACCGGTTGATAATGCTTGGTATCTTTTCAATTCAAATTGCGAAGTCAGTCGATTATCAACGCCTTTTCAGTATATCATCATGTGATTCCACGGAAACTATTCAATGTCTTCAATTAATTTTTGTATTTATTCACCAATGGTTTCATTAAATTTATCCAATTTAGCATCCCTAAAATTGTATTAATTGATTATTAATTATTCACTCTTCTAAAAAAGATTCAGTGATCAAGACAATTTAATCCAAATTGTAAGTCAAACTATCGTACAAGTGATGTAAATAATTAATAATAAATGTCGGAAATTTAAAGTCATATTTTATTTTTGTCTGTTTATTGTACCTATTGAAAAGTCACAGCGTACCTTTGTTATGAAAAATATCTATAAAGGAACACTTAGCAATGCAAAGGACAATGCAAACGACAAGACAAAATAAACAAGAAAGAATCTTTGTGCAAAGAAGCTTGGGGACTGACGGTATGAAAAATTATACGTTATAAGTAAAACAGGAATCACTTTAATTAAGCTGACAATTAAGTATGATTGTTGTATTAAAATTCTACTAAGCTCGTTCAATTAAAATATTTTTTTAAACGATAGTTTTATTTTACTTTGAATTTATCTGGTTTTTATTAATTAAAAAATACTTTTATAAATTAAGTAAGCAATATCGATTCCGTGATATTAATGGCTTGTATGGGATTTTTTCAAATATAAAAATATAAAAAAGATATAAAAATTCAAACTGTAACTTTTATTAAAAATGTTGAGATGCTATTTTTATTTATTTGAGATTCAGATACATTAAGAGTCAACAAATTGTGATTTGTATTCAAATGATAAATGTATTCATTCAATCATTTTCTATTGTATTGTTAACCTTTATATGTGGTTTTACCGTCACTTGGTAATTGCATTTTAATCTAGTAAAATTGAGATTTTACAGATCGTGGTATAAAATTCACGTAGGTATAAAACGATTTTATTTTTCTGTTGTATCGTTCAATAGGTTTAAAAAAAGAAAATTCACAAAATAAATGATGATGTTTTATCAAAGATAATGAAAAAGTTGCTTTGTATTTAGTATTTAGTTCTTCCTCATAAAATGTTGCGAATTGATAGATTTTCTTCAGCTTCATCTTTTCAAAAGGTTACTACTGCCAGTGACTCACCGCAAAAAAAAACAGATTTTTACGTATTAAAGTGAATCCGAAAATCTCTGGATTACAGAATTGCAAAATCGGTTGGGATTCTGGGATTGGTGAAAGTGAACCTAATTCTTGAAGAAATGTTATTATGTAGCACTGGCACTCGATATATAATATTAATTCAAAATTTCACATATTTGTTATTACACATTGAAGTGATACCAAGGAAGTTAACTAAACTATCCATTTACAAGTTGTCATTTTTCATACTTTTAAAATGAAATAATTCAACTGCGTCCATGCTATTATCCGAAAAACTCACAATTGACGATTTGCTAGCAGAATTGATTTGTTTTCTAAAGCTCAATAGTTCATCAAACTAAATCCTTCTACAAAATCTCCATGATCATATTTAACGTCGACTAACAGCAAGTAAATCGAGTAAAACTTTCTCAAGTTGAGTTAAAACTCGACCCTTAACTCTTTGACCCAGTTGTAAAATAATTACTTTTATTTGTGTATTCTGAGGCTGGTAAGTATTCGCATAGATTCGATACTTTCTCAACTAAAGAAAGTTCATTCTAAATTGATTTTCTTTACGAAATACAGCTGGCAAAATTTCGTTTATACTCTGTACTGAATAGGGCTTCAAGCCCGGCTTAAACCGAAACCGGTTAACCGGCTTATTTTGCAAGGTTATCCAAGGTTTATTGAAAACTGTCTTTCCGCCTCAAATTTATACAACTTTTAATATTTCGGGTCAATAGCGCAGTGGTTAACGTCATTGCCTTCCGTGACGGATTTAACGCGTTGAAGTCTCATTTTTTTATTAAAAGGCAAGTGATGTCTAAAATTCCATCCAATGTCTGATCCAAAAATAACGGGGCGTAGAAAGAGCGATTAGTTAACCAATAATTGTGTATGTCCCTCTATCTTTACTCTCTTTCTAAAACAAGGTTTAGCAACTGATTAACAACCAGTTCTCGTAGAAAAAAACACTGCTTAGACCAGTGGAGGGGAACCTGTGGCCTTAAGTTCGCATACGGCATCTTGGCTACTCTGATGCGGCCTTTCGACTTGATCAAAATATTTACTTTGATCAAAAAATTATACGTAAATTTTTGAAATAAGAGCGTAATCAACCCATTACATGTTCGACAGTCGAAAGAGAGGGGGGTGTCAACGTTTTCTTTACTGCGACCTTATGTTGAATCAGATAAATGAATGTGGGCTTTAGAAGTGAAAAGGTTCTCCATCCTGGTTTAGACAAACACATAGTCAAATAAAGTTAACCTACGTATGCATTTATTAATTATTATTTAAGAAAACAAAATGCTCTTTATTTTTTTTTCATTTGTTGGAACATTGGTTTGCGTGGTACTAAAGTCCGGTTTAATCCGATTGACCGGTTTTTTTAATCGAAAAAATAGCTGAAAACCGGTAAATTAATTTTCTCGGTTATTTGGATGCCCTAGTACTGAATATAGAAGATGTTAACTGACATAAGACATCACTCAACTGTCAAATGAAGATAGCATTTTGTCCGCGCTTTTAGCGGAGCTTTTAAGCGTTAATAAACTCACGTTATTCAATTGCATTTGAAAATAAATTTGCTTATAGAATAAAGATAGGCATCGCTTTAATGTATTTGAACATCGCAAATAATGATCCATTAGTGAATTTAAAAGCAAATATAAATACGATATGCTTATTTTGGATTGCTTTGAATTATTTGTACATTTTTAATATTCTTTTGATAGAACGTGTTTCAAGTTGAATGCATTATGATTATCGAAAAAAGCTGTGGGCTACGTCTTTTTTCCTTTCCACAGTTGAATACTCAGCTGTATATACTGCCTTAGAAAAGATAAACAAAATAAAACCAAAATTAAATGCATTTGAGCAATCATAAATCAATAGGCATTATCAACGACATCTTAAATAAACAAAATCAGTCCACCATCGTTACTAGTTTGCTCACTTCACGTTTTGAACGCCCAATTGTACTATACACTCGTCAGGTGCTGTGTATTTTATATATATATATCATTCTTTTAATTTTTCGGTATAATTTATGTACAGAATTGCACCAATCTTAATATACATTTTTAAATTCGCATGTTCAATTCATTCCTGCATTATACTGTCATAAAAAAAATATTCTACGGTTAAGACAAAACTTGGAATTCTAAAAATGTTAAATGTTTGGTATTTTTTTCACAAAAGCAGCATTAATGTTGTGGACGGCAATTAAACATGTACAATGAATAATACAGTACCTACAAAATGGCAGGAAAATTTGTCAAAAAATCATAAAGCGTGCCGAAAATATAACGAAAGAAAAAAAGTGGAACGCCTCAGTGAAGCTTCTTTTCACTTCACATTGAATTTACTGACATTGACCGAAAACTTCAACAATAAACTCCAACGAAAAAAGGGAATAGAGGACCTTTTTAGTGTGTTATGAATGATGTAGTTTCAGAGTGGACTTTCTTTTGTACTTCCAAGTAAAGTTGAATGACTGAAAGGTAATCGATTTTCTGTAAAAATAAAAAAAATATTTGAGAAAATTGTTGGATTATTTTTATTCTTCGAAAAAAGTGTACGTAGCAGATTTTTTCGAATACAAATTCTACGCACAAGAAACCCGTCGACTCTCTAGAACAAGACTCTTTTGTACACAGAAACTTTCACACTTAGAAAACTCCGAAGACAGAATATTTTGTACATATTTTTTTATATTATATCTTCGACATCGTGACTATACATACTATTTTAGTATATGGAAAATAAACGTGGCAAGATTGACATCTGATGATATTTTTTTTTAAATTTATGTATGTCCTCTTTGGAACTGTGTTTAAGATGACATAAACTTAGGTATATATATATATATACTGGCTTATAATTTTAAACTTAAATGATTGCAAATGATAACATCAGCTTTCTGCAACGATGTTAACAAATCTTTTATAACCACGTATAATCAAAATACTAAAGAACCATAAACGCTCTCAATGTAAGGCATATTTTTCTTGTGAGTTTACTAATAAAGCTAATCTAAAAAAAGTTATTATTTAAGAAATGATTGTTATTTAAAATTAATACCATTTTTTGGAGAGAAAAAGAATATAAAAAGCTCTAGGACAGAACTAATTACTACTAATTGCGCGAGACCTAAATGATTATTTTTTTTGGTTTTGGCAATTCCTCAAATTTCTGGGTTTTTGAAATCTGAAATCTTGAAAGAGCTAAAAAGAAGGTATCGCGTCATTTCATATCGGGAATGCCGTGAATTCACAGGATTTCAAAATCGCCTAGCAAAAATTTCTACACGATTTTCGTGAGGATCCCGGGATTACAAAAAGGGTCCAAGATTGGATACCCTACTTACAACTCGAATGTAATATATTTTTTTTATAATACAAATACCTAATGCCTCTTTTGACAAATTTCTTCATTTGATACGAAATCGCTGATAATGAAATTAATTGATTTTTGTTAAATGTCTCAAAAAAAAAAATGTTAATATACTCTCTTTACACGAGTCATCCTACAATGTATAACCGTTCACATACCAGTCATCTTTCTCTTCGTGTAAGTGCCTCTTTTATACGCCGAAGCTAAATCGAGTATAGCATAATATACAGTACACTGCGCAGTATTTATGCCAGAGATTCTTAAGCCATTTGTACATAAACAATATATTTAATAATTAGGAAATTATTACCTAGTAAATTTCTCATATGAATACAAAATAATTATCGAAATATAACTAAGACAAATGACTTCCTTTCGAAATTTATACGTAATTAATAATTATTATATTCATATACTAAATCCAATGTAGCTTATTTTTTAAAGCTTTCATAGCCTTAGATCACATTGGATTGTACAAATATGCAGGATTTTGAATTAACCTAGTTTTAATTATGCAATAATAATATATGATAACACTATTTTTGTATTTATAATAATATGAGCTTTCTTGAATTAAATAACCATTTACAAGATAAATGTGGTTAAACATTTTATAGCATTTATATATTGTAATATTGTATCATCTCATGTTTACAAAAGACTTAATGTGTCCTTCAAATGATCTGATAATACTATTAAGACTTTCTATATTTGTAAACTCTTTGAGACTATATTTTTTCTCCAAACAACATGATTTGTACAATTTTAATAAATTCACTGTCAACTTTCTATGAAAAGGCATTATATATAATATTACTTATTTAAAAAGAAACACTCTTTTGCAGTAATTTCACTATCCTTTTTTGTATTTTAGGCCCGGACCTAGTTTTCTCACCGGTAACATAATCATGTTATGAAATATAAAACGATACGAGTTTAAATTTTAATCAATTTATATAAACACAATATTCCTTTGTACTTGTCAACTGTGTCAACTGACAATGCTTGCAATGAGCGAAACTGGCCCTGACCTACTAAATAATGTGGAATAAAGTAGAAAGTTATGTTGTGTTTTTATTAATATAATGCCTTTCCACCAAGTATTGACAGTGAACACCCCAAAAGTGATAAATTTGAATCGTTTAAATTTTGGCATCTTCGGGCGTGCAAGCATTATTGTTCACATTTATATGTCGGAAAAAACAATTTTAAATATTAGAGTTTCAGAACACAACAATTGAAATTGCACCTATCACCTTCAATCGAAATCCTAAATGATACATGTTTATACAAAACAAAATTCTGACAAACATTTAGAGATATTTTTTTTCATTCATTATTTCATTCCTCAATTATTATTTTTTGTGAGGAATTCAGAGATAAGGCAGTGTACAAGACAGCGTCCCGTCACGTCACTGGTTATGGAGAGACGTTGGAACTGGCTGGGTCACGTGCTGCGGATGTCTCCGAAAAGCCTCAATCCTGCCTGCCTCTTATTTCGACCGGTGGGATTTTAGCGTCCCGGACGTCCGTCGGTTCCTATCCATAGGATGTACTCTGCGAAACTGAGGGATGCTGGCATGTCATGGGAGGAAGCAAAGCAATCGGTGGGAGACAGGAAAACATGGAGGTGCTGCGTGGCGGCCATATGCTCCACACAGGGAGCAAACATGGCCAAAGAAGAAGAAGAAGAAGATATTCATTCATCTGTTCGACGATTGCTGCCGATTGTCTATGGTACAACACACGCGCCACGTGTAAATGCGCTTGCGATAAATAATTTCACTCTAATTACACTCGCACTGGATTTTCAATACAACAAAACAAAATGGCCGTCGTTCAAAAACAATTTTGAACGTCGGCCATTTTTGTTTTTTTATACTACAGTGTAAAAAAACATTTAAATCTACGAATATTTAATTTTTTCGACACTGTTAGTTAATTTTAATATGCCTATAACCTTTCCGGAAGTGCAAACTTAAAGGTTGTCAAAGTTTTATTGCAATTGGACCAGTGGTCTTCAAATCTATAGACGCTAAAGATTCAAAAACAAACATACAAAAAATATTTTATATATATATATAATTAATATTATATAAAGAAACGCATAAAAAGCGCATTTGAAAGCTCATGCCCATTGCATACAGAATACCCAAACCCATTTTTTTTGTCCGGAACATGTTACACTGCCTCATTTGATGCAAGAAAATTTGATCAACTATGTGAGCCTGCTTTATGAAAAGGACTTTAATAAATAATAAAGTGCTTTCCGCATTTCGTTGTTTATTTTATAGCAAAAGAGTTGGAATAAAATATTGATAAAATTGGATTTTCAGTAAAACCAAAAGAATTTGGCGGTAACAAATCATAACTTTGTGCTTTGTGTACAAAGGTTTTTGATTATGAATGAATGTTTTTTCTTCGAAACCGGAAAAATATACCCATATAAATGAGTCCTTGAGAAATAAAGTGAGCCAAATAGCAAAATGGTAATACTTTTCTATTTAACTTTTAAATAAAGCACGTCTTTACTTAGTGCTATTGTGGATCTCATATTTTTATTTAAATGCATAAACAATATGTGTGTATTTACCAAGCGTACATTTTTTGAATACCTAAAGCATTTCGAATATTATAACGCATCTAATTAAAGTTTTCCTTAAATACTAATTGGCTCACTTCACTTCTTAGTTGTTTACATGTATGTATTGCTTATAATATATATAAAATTAATCTGTAAGAAGGGACGTTTAGTGCAAAGTGGATAGATTATAAAGCTTTTGTTTAAATTAAGCACATTTTCAAATGTTGAATACCCTTATTGTGTTCATGCTTCAGTGGTCAACGTCATCAGCTACGGTTGCGGTTCTCACAAATTCGAATCCTGGTACGGGTAGTTTTTATGAATTGATTTTTCAAAAAATAAAATACCCATTGGTACTTTCTCCCACTTTTATTAATTAAGATCAGAACCGGAATTATGACGAGAATTATCAACTGGTGAGCTGTTTATGAACGAAACCAGTCCCGATCTTGATAAATAAAAATGGGAATTAGTTACAATGTATATATATTTTGAAATACCTTTCCACCAAGTATTGACAGTGTACACCGGAAAAATAATTGATTTTTCAATCGATTTAAGAATTTCTGTTCGAAAGCTTTGATATCTATCTCATATTACCTCATATCCATCCGCTCCTAAAAAAAAGCGTAGCGAGAGCGATTAACTCACAACCAGTCCTGACATAGAAGGATCATCAAAAAAAAAACATAAAAGAACGCGATAAGTTCTCAGAGATAATGTTGAAAATTCCCGATGGTAAGCAACGTACATATAAGCTTTATTGATTTCTTTTATGCTTAGGTATACATATTTCTAAAATAAAGATGGCTGACTTTCCCCGAGGATCTCATGCAAATGTAAGGCAAGCAAAAAGAATACCCGGTGTCCTGCAAGCTCGCTTGAATGGACTTATCTCTCTAATCATTGTCTAAGCCTCGGCTGAACGTTTCGTGGAGGTTTTTTTGTCAACCGGATACCGGAGCATTAAAAGATATTTCGTGACTGGTCAAAAAGAGATACGATTTTACCCTCGCTTTTGAATTCATATTTTATAATTTCCTTTGGAGTGGTTTTAGGGACCATCTTAAAGGAAACATATTTACCCTTCAGAAGGTTCGAAGACGCTGCGATTAAATATATTTAAGCTTACGCCATATATTTTTTATCGTTCGGTTATTGCGAACCGAAATATTTATTAGACAATTAAACGATCTTTCTCAGAAATATATTAATGTTTGCAGGATTATAATATTGCAATATTTACAAAATTTCAGTTTCGAGGTATTAAATTAATACCGTTTGCAATTTAAAGAGCTTCAAGCTTTGTGACTTGTCCAAGATCTTTCTACAGAAATTCTCTCAGATATGTGAAAAAACCATCACCGATGCATAACATTTTTTAACACCAAAGCGTTGAACTTGTTAATTTTTTTACGTCTGTTTTACGTCAGCTGTTGGCTTTTTAATCTATTGTATAAAGCACAATATATTAAACACAGTTTTATAACGACTATAATTTTGTGAACTACTTTTCAGTAAAATTCAGAACTCCAGAGTTGAAATTGCAGTCGCGAATTCGTAAAAGCTGAATTTGACAAAGCAAATACTTAATGTTGTACATTTTAGTAGGGGTTTTTTCACTAATTCACAATTCTGGTGAAAATAGCTATTAAACGTATATTATTAATTGAATTCGTGTTAAGTTGGTAGAACTCCATTGTAATAAATTGCATTACGATATAAAATTTGAAGGGCAGGTATTTAATTTTCTGAATTTATTGTGTGTATCTAACATAAAATAAAAACGGCGGCATCATTGATCAAAAATTTCACCAAAGGAAGTTTTCAGTTTTGTGCCTTAATCGATGGAAAATACATTAAGTACCTTCCCAACTTTTCTATCTCTGGCGTATAAATCTATGACATCTTTCACATAAATCTTTTTTTCAATATATCAATATTAAAAACATGACAGTCATATTTTTTTCACTTAGTATATACAATTTTCTTCCAGAAAGTATGTTAGCCATCGGCTATTTTCCATGTAGCTATTCAAAAATCCATTTTCACGCGTACTGCTAAATTGAGAAACTGTCTTTGGAATCTTTGGAGATTAAATTGTATAGATCAAATAAAATATAAAAGGGTTAATAATTTTGCAGTTTTTGAAAAGTATTTTAGTCTTCACTAGAAATGAAACATTATTATAAAAATATATGATAAGCTGCTCACTGTTATTGACTTTATTTCCACTGGAATTTACCATAACTAATATAATTATATAATTTTTAATAAATACTATCAATATTTTTATACCTGCGTCTAGTAAAAAAAGACAAAACCCCGATTTTTTTTTGTAATTTATAACATAAAAACTAAAATATTTTTTCTCGGTCGTCAAATATCAGATTCTGAATAATTTAATGGCTAAAAACATATGTAGTTCGAATTTTACCGAATGAATATCATCGTTGGTTTATTATATCAAATGAAAGCACGAATTGAGCTCGCGTAAAATTATATACTATTTATGAGAACTGATTGTACATACCTGTCGATAGAGATGGCAACCAAGTTGAAGATACTGGATGTTGAGCAGATAACGTCCATTGCGATGTAAAAATCGCACACGAATGGCGGAAGCCCCCAAGTCCCATTGAACTGTAAAGAAATAAATTTATCAAAGTTTGTAGACATACGTAGTAAGTTTATTTTCAAAAGGACGCATTACGATTTTAAAATGAGCAACGAGCCACAGTAAGTAAGTTAATTTATTATTTCATAATAAAGTATTTCAGAATTTAATAAAACAATTTTATTTCTAAGTACATAATGTACTATATTTCAACAGAAATGTGCAAAACTTTGTAGATGATGATAATGATGTTATATAATTTAAAATTTAGACTGAAGCTGCTTGGTAAAATTTTATTAATATAATACATTTAAATCGTTAAAATTGTGTACATTCATACAAGTTTTGTCACTAACGACCCGAGTTTCGCCTTTCGGTATCTTCAGGCAGTCAAGTGCATAGATATACTTGAACTGACGCTTAGTAAATAAGTGTATCGTGTTTATATAAGAAATACTATATGTAAAGTTTATCTCTACAAAAGTGTTTTTACGAGAACTGCTTGTTACTCAGTTGCTCAACTTCTTATTTTTCGAAAGAAAGTAAAAATATAATGATAGGGCTGGGACGGGACTAGTGGTTAGCCAATCGATCTCGACACAATTAGAGATATGAGTTCAAGACATCACAAAAACTCATGCCTTCGAACAGAAATTTACAAATCTATTGTAAAATTAATTGTCGGTACTGGGATTCAAATCAATGACATACGTAACCAAAGCCAACGTCGTTGACCATTCGAACACCTGGGCAGCATATTATAATGGATTCATATTATTAAACTATTTCTCAATACAAGTTATCCAAAGGTTTACGGTGTTAAATTAAAATTAATGTTTTTATTTTTAATGGCCGCACTTCAGTAGTTTATTTAAAAGGATTATTTGAAAAATACAAATAGTTATATAAAATCCATTGAACGTTTAACTGTGACTCTAAATTTACACCTTTAGTACCTTTTAAACTGGATACTTATTCGATCCAATTCATCTACTTTTCGTGCTGTAAATTCTCAATACAAGATTTTAAATTGACTGTAAGAAATACGTTACAATCGGGTTAAGCCCATAAAAAAGAATCGTAAATCTCCCATTATCTAGTAAATTTTAGTTGTAACTTGATCTTTATTATCAACTAGGCAGTAAACGTGAAGGATATGGTAGGAATTCAATATAATGAAGCACTTATTTGATTTTTACGATTTGTGTTTACTTATATTGTGTGTTTCTATTTCAGTCAAGTTATATTACTCAATACTTAATGTAAAATATAACACCTTATTTAAGACAAGTACTGTAGTCAAATGGTTAACGCTCAATAGTTTTCGTTCTATTCAGTTGCTTAGAGACAGGTTTTAGTCTTCCTTGCGTTGATTTTTTATCGGTATTTTTATCTAAATTAATAGAGTATGGATGTTCACTTTCACTATCACAGGTGTTCACTATCAATACTTGGTGGGAAAGCATTATTATAATAAAAACACAATATTCCTTTGTACTTTATTTAAAAGGTCAGTACCGGTTTCGCTCATTGCGAGCATTGTCAACTGATGACAATGTCCAAGTATGGATGTCTTTATTGACGGGTCCAAAGCACAGTGTCTAACAAACAAGACTTCTGCGAGATCTGTTCTGCTGATCGAAAATACCGTTCATACAAAGATCGAATCCCCGAATGATTTTTATCAATTAAAACCATATACGTTTGTGATGTATAAAAATTCCCTACCACCCTTAAAATCATAAAATAACGAGACGTGACGATAGCGATAAGCTTACCGCCAGTCTTTTCTTACCCCTATTATTTGAATAAAAAAATAATTGTGCATCTGAATACAAAAGGCAGTCCAAGTAAAAAAACTTTATATCTACATTAGAAACGGCATAGATTATAAAACAATGTTTATAATTCTTCCCAGTTATCACTGACAGCAGACTCCTTAAAATGGATTGTCGTAACATTATTTATCTAACTACTAGTTCCTTCGTGTTTCATTGTTTATTAATTTTATATATTCAAAATAAAATAAAAACAAAACAACTCTGTTATATTATATATGATGTAATAAAATAACACAGGCGGCGGCGTCGCTGGCTTCGGTTACGAAGGGCACGGGTTCAAATCCCGGTGCGGACAGTTTTATAAATTGATTTTTCGATCGATTTATGAATTTCTGTTCGTAGGCATGGATGTATCTGATGTCTTCAATTACCCACTTCCACCCATTCTATCCTATGAACGGGCGTATCGAGAGCGATTAGATTAACACTAGTCCTGTCCTAGCTCTATCCTTCTATCCCTACTCTCTTTGGAAAAAGAGAGGTTGAGCAACTGAGTAACAATCAATTCTCGTAAAAAAACGTCTGTTGAGATAAACTCCATAAGGAGTCCATATGCTCCACATTGGGAGCGGACATGGTTTAAAAAAATAAAAATATACTTAAGTCTTTTAAAAATAAAATAAATGTATTTTCACTCAGGCAATATCCTCTGCCATGTAGTATGTGCGCTAAATAGGATACCTATGTGAAACTTAACACCCGACCCACATAGGGTTAACTCGAAAGACGTGTGAATTTTTACGCACTAACTTAACTGTAGAACCGCTGACCCGAGAAAGCTTTGTGTAGCTTTACGAGCTTTTCTTTTAAGGTTTAGTGTAACTTTTGTCGTAAATATTAAAACAGTTGCATTCGCTGAACAAAAAGAGTTACGTATTTTTAAAACATATTTTTATTTACTTTTAAAAGAACACGAATATACCAGCCATTAATATTCATATATAGCTGTGAACAGTTTTAGTGATAATGTTTATATAATAAATATATATTGAGTATTCCGTTATAATTTTTGTCAGTGTTAATCACAGTTCAAGTTCATCCGTGCACTTGAACACCTGAAGATGCCGAGAGTCTAAGCCCGAGTCGTTAGTGATAAAATTTGTATGAATGTAAATAATTTGAACGATTCAATTTTTTTAATTAAACTTACCATTAATTTTACTACTTTGAAAAGTCTTTCTTTCAAAAAATGTTAAAAGTAAAATTAAGCTAATAGCAGTGTTAATATTATTATGTAATAAAATCTTAAGAATAATGTATTACAATAATATTTATCTTACTAGAATCTAGTAACTAGATCATTCATGTGCAAACTACAGCCTGCGGTCCATAAACAATTTCTTATCAGGCAATGCATTATTTTTATGCTGAAGTTCCTCTTTTGCAATAATAAACGATGTATATTTAAAAATAAAACGGCTTGCGGCCAGCTACTCATTTTGAATTTTCAACGTGAGTTTTTACCCAAAAAGTTTGTTCAGGCGTGTACTAATTTTTTTATTAGTATTAGGTATAGTTCTTCAGCAAATAAATCATGATTATAATATATTTTTTTATCCAAGTTCACTCACAATGTAGAGCACATGACTTTCTAAGTATTTCAACATCCGTTTTTCTACGAGAACTGTTTGTTACTCAGTCACCTAAACTCTCTTTTCCAGAGTATTAAAAATGTAATGATAAGGTTCTTAGAACAGGACTATTGGTTAACTAATCACTCTCGCAAGGGAATTTTCGAACATCACAAACACCCGTGCCTTCAAAAAGAAATGGATAAATCGATCGAAAAAAAGCTGCTCATACTGGGAATTATGGAACCCTTGAGATTTGGCAAGGAAACTAACAACGCTAACCACTGCGCCATACGACCCTACAATTCTTTTTGTAAATTAGAAATAATTTATTTATTATGAAGGTTAAAAATTTGATTTAATGCATATAACTCGATCATGAAATTTAAATTAAAAATATATAACTAATAGAAATCTAAAATTATACATAAATAAAAAATAAAAACTTGCTGATGTTTTTCATATATATAGTTAGTACGTATTTATGATTTCACTGAGTTTTTTTCCATAATAATAATGTAGTGTTTATTTTAAAGTTGTCGCTTCAAACATCAATTATTTTATTGTTAGATTTAATTTTCTTTGCCAATTTTAATACAAAAAAATCAACAAATAACAATAAGAGAGATACAAATGATATGCACTCAACTCTTTTTTTAGGTAGCACATACCTTAATTAACATCGTGTAAACAAATGTAGAAATAGGCATATATTTTTTTAGGATTGATTCTCTAAATTAAAAATAGAAGAGCTTGAAAAATGAATGATGACTTTTGTTTGTACTTATCGCCTGTACTGTTGAATATCATTTTATTGTAAAATTTGTTTTCCGTTCTTTGTTTCTTCGGAAATCGTGTTAAATAAATTGGTGACAGTGTAAAAAAATAGAGAATATATAATATCTTATATTTCTTAGAATATAAATATTTACTAATTTCGACATTATTTTGTTATTTTGAACATTATTCTTAAGTGTTTTCGCTTATAATGTTGTAGTAAATTTTAATTGCTTGATAATAAAGATAGAAATATAGACAAATTAATAAATCACTGACTAATTAATAATGCTGGCGACAAATTGTTCATTTTATCTTCACAGCGTATTTTAAATAGAGAATAGTTATATCTTTTCTTAAGCAACTATGCTTGTATTTTGAATTCATTGTGAATAATGCGATGAAGTCTATCTTGATGAAAATTATTTCCGTGCCTAAGCTGTGCCAGGTAGAATAATAATATTTTCAAATGATTTTCGCTATCAAATGAAACTCGTCGTCTTTGAAAAGCAGTGAAAGAGAATTCGTTTGAATTTGTAATTGGAATTAAGTTACGCTTTTTGACATTTCTGGCAGTGTTGCCACACCGTCGCTTCTTAATTACGTGTGATTGGATGCTAAAGGTTTGACAGCTGCACAATGTCAAAGAAACAAAATATGGGAAGGGATTTACAGCACTTCATTACGGTGATACACATTGAAATCTATTTCGATACTGCAAAACGTAAATAAATGTTGTGTACAGAGTAAAATATTGACATTATGATGGATGCGAAATTATTACCCATCAATACTGTTAATAAATTAACTGAGTGTTTTAACTGAAATATGAAATCAACAAAAACAAATCAGCTAGTTTACGTGGCAGTATTTGAATTCAAAAATATCAATATACATGACAGGTGTTGTATAATATTGTATTTTTCTTAGACAACAAAAAATGGGTCACTCAAACGTCATGCATTCAAAAAGTTTATTGAATAAGTGCTATTAAAGGGGTACAAATCTCAAGTCTCTTCTTAAAGTTTGTCAAAATGAATGCTAATATTTTTTAAGCATTTTGAAATGCAAATAGACTCGAACATCCAATCCCGGACACTTTTTGTGATTTGGGATTCACATTTACATTATAATATCATGCTACAACTGCTTGATAATCTCGGAGAATTCACAATTATTTCGGTGTGTGGGCTTTCGGCATCCGGAGATCGATTACTGGGAATTGAGAGATTCTAAAATAGTTTTTTACTCGAATACCATTTTTTTAGCTCGATGCCTTCGACAAATCGGAAATTGACAGATTCTACGATACTTAAAGAATCTGAGAACTTCTCCAAAAAAGTAGCGAGATCACGGTTTCTACAGGTATCAAAAAATGTGAGAGGTTTTTTAGTTCTCTCCTCCAAAAAGTAGTGAATCGACGGATTCCACAGATTTATTTTGAGGCCTTTTCTCAGAAAAGTTGCGAATCGAAAGATTTTACAATTATTTAGAAGCTGGAGAGTTTTTTTTTTGCTCCATTCTTTCAAAGAGTCACGACTGCCAGTGACTCCAGCGCAAAAATATTTTTTAGTGGATTTAACGGTTTTAACGTTACTAAGACACCGGTCTTGTCCGGTTTTACCGGGTTTAAGGAAACACTAAATTTGCCGAGATCCCGGGATTGGAGCTTTAATAAAAACAAAGTTTTGGCTGATTTATGCCTGAGCTATTCCTGTAAATCATTTAATAGTATCAAAACATACCGTTCTACAAAACACACCTGGTTTTAAATCCACATGCTGATACAACTTTGATTGCTCTTGGAAGTTAGAGATTTAGGTATATCAACATGTATTTCAACGATTATTGTTAGCAGTAGTTTGGTTAAATTGTACTACATTTAATATAGTGTTTATTCATATTGTATTATGTTAAGCATAATTATGTTACCCCAAGGAATAAGTACAGTGGTAGGAATAACTTTAGCTACATTTAGAATCAAGTACATGAGCATTAAACTAAATAGTTCGGTGTCTTCAGCTTAGGCAAGATTGACTTGTCAATGTTCGCAACCAATAAACATGGCACTGATAGTTATCTCATATTATAACAATGTTTTATGTAGGTATCGTTATTAAGCAAGATAGCGCGTTACAACACACCCTTGTCTCAAAGTTGAGTTCGGCCGCAGATTTGTGAACTCTTAAGTAATTAGGATCTACAAGAAGGCTTCGCGGGTCGGTCGTAAAGGCTGTTGGAATAATGTGCCGCCGTAATGGATTCATGTAATTAATATTTCGCAAAGAGGAGGTTCTGTGTGAGTTTAGCGCTCAAACGAGCGTGTAATGTTGGCAGCGTTGATTTTTTTGCGCGCAGAGTTGTTGGCACTGCCTGTCAGATTTACGCGGGAGCAAAAGGACCATTGTAATAGAAACGTCTGTCTCGGCGAGAATATCATTAGACAGCATTTTTTTTTCAGGATTTCTTTTTCGTCTGCTAAAGGCTTATACTTTCTCTCGAGATTAACTGTGTATTTATGTTCAAAGATACTGCAAGAGAGATTTTAAAGAAATATTTCATATTAAAATAAAAGTTACTGATTTAAAAATTTGATATCTTTGACGAAATACTTTTATGTTCCGACTATATCATAGGTAATGATATATATAACTATTTTATTTCTTACATTCTTACGCTCATATTGGTATTTTCGATTATTTAAAAACATCTGTGATTAAAAATCTTTCCAAAAAGTATCAAGATACTCCATTCAATGAGAATATTGCGCGACAATTACAAGATTATTAGTGCAGAATTCTGCCGCAACAAAACTTACAATTAGGCAGTCTTCCGAAAACTATTTATGGTATCCATTATTAATTTTGTTTCGCTAAAAATCTATTCATATAACCTTACAGCTCTCGGGTCACGAATCAAGATTGGCATTGTAAATATTTTTTTAAAAAATCATGGCACGAATGGTAACTAGAGCTTTGAAAAACATCTAAAAATAAATACCAAACAAAGAGCAAACAATGTGTAGCTGTTGTGACAATATCTGCCGAAAGTAATAAAATGTTTGTTTTATTATTGCAAAAAGAGCAATATGTCCGAAGCAACCCATTCGCGCCCGAGAGCGAATACGTCATAAATATTATTTTTAGTCACTTAAATGAAAAAAAAATTTGTTTTTAACAATACACATGAGTCATTTTATAGAAAAAGTTTATATCAATGTTTTATTGTAATGTTACATCGGAGACTACTTTTGGTATATGAAGAGAGTTTTCGCCTTTTCAAGAAAAGTGAAAATATTTATTTTTAGCTTGTAATATCTTTTGCGTTCATTTCGTTTGAGTTTTTCGACGCTTAACCAATATGGATGTCTTAAATCTTTATCAATGATTTGATTTTACGAATATCGGATAATTACATTTATAAATCTATTTCAGTTATATCATTAGATACACACAGAAATGTTTTGTGACTTATTATTTACAATTTTATTTTTAATTCAGCTATGATAGTCATTCAATCCTCACGTACTTGGGTCCAGATTTTTTTTATACACGTCCGCTCCCAATGTAAAACATATGACTTACTAATGGAGGTATATCAACAGAAGTTTGTTACTCAGCCGCTCAACTTCTCTTACAAAGAGAGTAGGATGAATAGTAGGATAAGGCTAGGACAGGACTAGTGGTTGACTAATCGCTCTCGCTAAACTTAGTAATTGAAGAATTGGAAGGGTAGGGTGGAATTTTTAGACATTACAAACACCCATGCTTTCGAACAGAAATCGATTAATCCTGTTTGTACTGGGACTTGAAATGTAAATTAAATGGCAAAACTCAGGTCATAAGTGACAAAGTGTTAATTATTAATTTTGTACTGAATTCAGTTGATAATGTTCACGGTAAGCAAAACTGGACCTGATCTTAAATAAATCATTTAGTATTAGCCGCCTGCTGTGGCCCAGTTGGTTAGAGCTTGCTCTACTTGGTCTGGGCTCGATTCCCGGTAAGATCACAGTGAATTTGAGAATTATTCAATTCAAAGTTGTGATCGAAGACTGGGTGTTTGTGATGTCAATTCACATTATTTCTTCTCCTCCCATTCTTCTGATCCTTTAATAACTAGGTGTAGCAATAGCGATTTTTTAATTAACCACTAGTCCTGTCTAGCTTTTCTTATTTCCCTACTATTCACTTTGAAAACAAAGTGAGGTTGAGCGACTGAGTAACAAACAGTTCTCGTAGAAAAAACTTCTGTTGAGATACCTCCATTAAAAGGCCATAAGCTCTACATTGAGAGCACACATGGATAAAAAAGTAGTCATATTTTTAAAATATACAACTTCATTAGTTATTTTGGCCAAAGGCTAGAAACGAGTCGTAACAAATTTTAAAAAATGAAACATATATTTATTAATAATAGTTACTAGTTATTCTATTAACAATGTTGGCACCAACGTTTGTTTCCCCTGGAATACAGATTGATATTTGAACACATCTTTTCTTATGGCGGAATTATATCATATCAGAGGTGAATCTAATTCATGAGTTATTTGATTCGTGATTGCCAAAGATCAAAGGTGCTTTCACATACTTCAAGAAGCTTGGCATTAAATATATTAGACGTCTTGGAAAGAGCAAAGATACAAAAGTACCTACATGTCATGTCAGGTATATTTTATAACACACAGACGTGTATATAGATAGATGTTTATTTTTAACGTTTGTATTGAGAGAATCTGGATGTTGTACCTTACTTAAGGCATGTGATGGAAAATATTCTTTTACCTTATTATTTTGTTGGGCATGTCTGAAAATGCCTGAAATTTGTTTTATTCTATCACCGATTCACTGATTCACCAGTGTGTTATTGTGATAAGAGATTTCCACTAGCGATCAGATGGTTGCAGGTAGAAGTGTCAAAAAGGTCAATATATATACATATATATATTTTAATCCATGTCCGCTCCCAATGTGGGATGGTAAAGGAGTTATCTCAACAGAAGTTTTTTCTACAAGAACTGTTTGTTACTCAGTCGCTTAACCTCACTTTTTCCAAAGTGAGTAGTAAGGAAAGAAGGATAAGATTTGAACAGGACTAGTGGTTAGCTAATCGCTGTTGCTACACCCAGTTATTAAAGGATAAGAAGGATGGGAGGAGAGGAAATGATGTGAATTGAAATCACAATCCCTACGTCTTAAATTTGAATTGCAAAATCTAAATTTGATATTGACCTTACCAATAATCAAATCCAGACCAACCAGGTCGGTAGAGAAAAATCTAACCAACTAGACCAGGCGTTGGGAACCTGCGGCTTTTTGGCTACCCTGTTGCGGCCTTCTGACCAGTTCTGAAACTACACATTTTGGATTTGAAAACCTTTGAAAGACCTTAAAAAAAAGGTCTCACGCTCCTAATTTGGGAAAATCCGTAAATTTCTGAGCTTTAGAAATTGGTATGATTTTTTTCCGGCCAAAGATTCTCTAGTCAATTTTTACTGCGGCTTTATGTCGAATCAGAAAAATGAATGCAGCCTTTAGATAAGAAACGGTTCCCCACCCTTGAACTAGACCACACCACAGCGGGCGACATATTCAGATATATTTTTAAGTCGTGTGGCAGTAATGAAACATTATCAAATTATCGAAATAATCGGTAAAAATATCAACAGAAATTATTGTTTGTTTTTCTATCTCTTTAATACAAGCCAAAAGTTTGTTAGCTTTGCTAGTAATAATATACGACGGCAAATTCTGGATAATAAATGTCAAAACGCGAACAGTATTCATTACAAAGCATGTCAAAAAAATCCGTCAGAGAGACTGTAAGATAAATAATTCTTTATTTAACGTAATAATTAAGATGGATACTCATTAAGTATGCGTACGAGAAATTGCCAACGTAGCGTAATGTCATTTTAGATTGCGACTTTTGAATATTGTGATTTTAGCACGTTTTCGCTCCAATAACTTTTCAAGTGTATTTCCGTGTATGTGTGAGCTACTACATGCTCGAGTGTTTAAGCTTCAAGCTCTTAAGGCAGGAAGTTTAAATATGGCGTCACGATATAAGCAACACATTATTATTTGAAAATGAATATTTAACTTTAACATTATGTTTTACGCGGTAGTAAAATCAGCTTATATATTGCATGCCGGAAAAGGGTATTTGATATGAAAATATTATTTATAAATAGCTCACTCAATATTTTCGCACAATGTTTTTTTGCTGTATACTAAATATTTTTTATTCAAACAAATATAATACGTTTTTATACTAATTCCACGCTGGTTTCGAATATTTTTTACCACAGACCGAGAAATAAACATTCGTAATTATTAAAGTCAACTTTATTATTCAGCTATACAGTACGGATATTATAGTATACTTGATATGGTTTGATGTAATGTTAAACGCTATTTTAATTGTTTATGCTCTATAACTTTAATTAGTAATCTATAATGTCTTGATTAAGTTAGAAAAAAGAAACTAATGTTCTTAAATGAAGCATAAATACAATATTATTTTGTCACCTTTCTGGCAAAATTTGCTAAGTAACAAAGTGATACTTTTAAGTGAACAGCAATCGAATTTTTTCAGCTTTTAGGATAAGGCCTCTAGCACCGATATTTTTATGTTACATTGATAATTATAAAATCAAAATATAGATGCATTAATGACGATCTGTCCCATTTTTATTATCCATTTTCGCTCTCAATTTGGAGCATATGGCTTTCTAATGGAGGTATCTTAACAGAACATCTGTTTGTTACTCAGTCGCTCAAACTCTCTTTTTCCAAAGAGGTTAGTAGAGCTAGAACAGGACTAGTGGTTAATTAATCGCTTTTGCAACGCATACTTATTCAAGGATCAGAAGAGTGGGAGGGATTTTTAGATATCAAAAACACCCATGCCTTTTAACAGAGATTGATAAAATGTTGTTCGTACTGGGACTCAAATCAGTGAGATCCGGCACGAAAACCAACAACGCTTATCGCTGCACAATAAAAGACCCGACACGAATAAAAGTTTAAAATTATAAAACAGGAAAAATGCCTGTGTTTATGCTAGCATTAATATAAACTGCCTATATAATTTAATACTTTTTTAAAGTGATATATAAGTGCATTTATATGCACCAACTGAATAAATACAAGACAGCGAATTGATATCAAAGAATCTCTTTGTTTACGTACTTAATTCATTTTTGTCAGTTTTTTAATAACCAACGATTGCCAGGTAGGCGAAAATAACGAAAATCTGATCAGTGAATCAAACCCTAATCTTTTATAATATGGATCATTTTAATTACTATTTTATTAATGATTTGTTTGGCTTTTTAATTAAATATGAAGAAAACTTTTTTACTGTTTTATTTCCGATAAATATTTTACTCTAATTGTTCTTTAAAGTTTTGGGCAAATTAAACTCTAATTAATTGGCTAAATAAAATGGTATTTGCGAAGTTCGGTAAAATAAAAAAACCTCTTTTTCCGTTTTAATTATTATGTAAACTAAAAATTATATTAAAACAGCAAAATTATTAATATCCTTTGGTTCACCCAAAACAATGAAAGCTTCATTTTAAAATGAAGCTTTATAATATCTTTTTATTTATCCAGAAACGTTTATTTATATTTTTTTTTCATATAGTTTCATTAACAATGGAGCATTGTGTTTATTGCCTTATCGGACTTTAGGATGAAACGAGCTTTTCGCAATAGCCATGAACAATTTATTTTTGTTTTCTTTTTTAAATTTTATAACGTTTTTTTTTTATTTTTATGTAGCATATCCTATTTTCGATATCAATTATTTTGCGTTGAATTTTAACAACCATTCGAAATTTAATATAAAAAAAACTGTGCAAAAAGTTTAACAAAATAATACCGTGACGCTTAATCTGAGTTCCAAAAAGATAAAATATTTATATTTGGGCCCATTAGAGGTGAAATTTTATTAGTTAGCTAACTTCACCTCTAATGGGCCCATTTTATTTGACATTATCTCTTACATATACGCCACAGTTTAAAAGTCAAATCTTGTCAATGCATATAATAAAAAATCAATAAACTATGTATAAATTAACAAGTCGTTTTAGTTTAAGCTTACATCATTAAAATTCATACAAATTTCATACTGACGAGAGTAATAATAAAGTGTTTAAATGTTTCTTAAGCTGGTCAATCCCGTGTTATAAATAGTTACACGACAAGTTATATAACAAAGATATCGATTTGCATATTGTATAAAACATTAGTTACCGCCGAAGTAACCATAAATATTACTATAAATCTCTTTTTATACAACTTAGATACAATAATATTATTAAGAGTAAGTAAAATATTGTACTTCTATTATGATCGTACTGAAGGTATACTATCACACAAAAGTTCTTTGTGGGATAAATAAATAATACTATATTAAGACAGAAACACCTTTTTCTGTTATAAATAATTTTCTTTTCCAGAAGTCACTCAAACGTGAATAGTCTTTTTATTCAGTGTATGTCCATAGAAAAATATTATTCCAGTACCTTCTTTTTCTCGTTCGTTGTTATATTAATATGATCAAAATAACTTGTTTTGTTGACTGACAAGTTAATAATAATATATGTTTCATACATTCCAATACACTATTAAAGATGTTTTTACTGTGAATTCACGATCTATCATTCTCCAAGGAACCAATAACATAAAACAATAAACGCGAGGGAGCTAAAAGACGGTTATTGCACTCACATAAACATTTTTCCTATATTTTTCAAGAACAAATTACTTGATGAAACATTGATTGAATCACACGAAATCATTCTACTATTAGACTCACTAGTAAGAGATTTGACCTTAAACCAAACCCTTCAGCGTGTCTTAGCGTGATTAGCAGTAAACTATGTAAGGTTTGTAAGAATCAGCCCTGAATTTTACAAAAAAAAAAAAATTACTAAAACATTAACAAAAAAGTATCTTGTCAATTAATGGGGTGTGAAATAAGTTGCTTTAAAAAGAATACTTCTCAAAGTAATATTAATTTCGATAGCTTTTTTACTCCAAATATTGTGTTACAGATTGTATCGCGTATTTTTGCTCTCAAATATAATATCACAATCAGTTAATTTGTAAACCTTGCGAATTTTTGTCTGAGTATGCTTCTTAAAAAGGTGAAACACGTGTCACAATTTGTAGTACAGCATGTGGAGTCACATAGTTTTCAAATTTTATTTTATATTAAAAATGAACTTTCAAAAAGGTACCACCGAACAACGTTTCCTCTAATTTTTCTTTTGTGTGTGCGAACCATCATCTTCTTTGTGCTATTAATTTTCATTAGAAACAAAAATTAGATAGTCACTGACCTACTCTCTGACACTTGATAAATCAAATCGTCATACCAGAATGCTAAAAAAACTCTTGGAATCAATGAAGTTTATAGAAATTGTATAATATTCTAACCCGATTGCTTGGTGCTTTATTCCATAAGACTCCAGTCAGTCAGCCCATAATTTGGATATTTCTTTTAAACAGACACTCAACCAATTATTGATACTTATCTCAAATCAAAATCTAGTAAAACTTTGGTAACTCAAACTTATTTTTACAAATTTTATAAATCGGAAAAATGTGTGCGGCCACATTTTAGGAAGTGTGTGCGCGCATATTTTAGCGAGAACCTTGTCGCCAAATCAATCAAAAATAGAGAATGATACTTACCTCATTCGATTGCTCTTTAAAATATTCAATTCACACTATTAATTCATGTAATATAATTGATTTATACTTTTAAACTTTTTGTATATATAATTTTTATTTCCGTGCATTGTATAAGTATATTTCTAATGTAAGATATGTAGATTAATTATTTTTTATACAAAATCTATAGTTGCTTAAGTATTTACTATAAAATACAAGAAAGTGTTTGACATTCTGATATAGTCAATTATTTGTAGCCAAAAAATTGTGAATATAAGCTGTGATTAATACTGTTTAGAAGCATATAATATGATGTCAAGTTGTCAATATTTTACGCCATACAAGGATTTGAATCAAAATGATTTTATAAATATGGTATTGACATTTTACGGTTTTATTTATAAAAACTATTACATTTATATGAATGCAAATTTGCGAGTGAAGGTTATTGTTTTTATAATAAGTAGGAATATAAGTATTGTCTAAGTAAAAATATAATAAGCGGATATAAAATTATTATAAGTACCTATAATCACGTCGTCATATTAAAATCTCATTTGATCATTTCAAAATTAAATACTATTATAATGGATTGGTATCTACTCGATACAAACAAATACAGTAAAACCCCCATTTACACGAAAGTTGAGACCACGTAATTGGAAGTTGCGTAATTGGGGGAGTAAATATCATAGAAACATTAGGATACGTTTTTTTTCGCAAAAAAGGCAAAACTGCCAAAACAAAGAATAAATGAAAAAAACTATATAGACGAAATATTTGGTTACTAGTTGGTTAAATGCATAGCGCTCGCCAAAGTTTGACTGTATGCAACACACGGACAGCCGTCCGACTGAACAACACCAACGACAATAGAATGCGACTGCGCAATCGGAAGATTTTCGGCGAATATTTCTACTACGTGCGTAATTCAAGGGAGTGTAATTGGTGGTTCCAATTTAAGTTGTTTCATGAAAGCATAAATAACAGACTAATAATTGTCAAGACAAACAATTAAAACAACAACGATAGTTACGTAAACGAAGCGTTATTTAACAAAATAAAACATCTTCTTTCAACAGAATCGTTATTATAATAATAACAAAATTGTAGTAAAAAAATATGCTTGTTACATTTTCTTCTGACGTCATTCATAGCAGACGCTTGATAACTACTAGTGTAAATTTTGTCTTCTACAATAAACACAAATCAAGATAAATGGGTCAGGACAAGAAAAAGGTTGTGCGCCAGTGGATTATATAAATCTTTCTGAAATATTGAGGGAGAAGGATGGCGAGAAAAAGTGTTTTTTTACACACTAGGCACGAGGCGCTAATATACTTGAATTTTTAAAAAAGATTATAATAAACTTTTGTTTAAGCCTGTTTTATTTTACAAAACAAAAAAGAAGCAGGTACTTTCGAAGGATTTGTCGTATTTTAATTATCAACATTGTAACTAATGTTGGTGTGAATAATTGAAGGAACACGTAAAAGAGTTTTGCTAGATTCCATTGATATAAGACTACAACTAAAATTAACTTATTTTATTGACTTTGGAAAAGAAAAAGGACGTAACCCACACATATCAAATTTTACAGGAGGCGGAAAAACGTGTTTTGATGATTTTGGGTCTTATGCAAATTATGAATTATACACAACCTTGAAGAACACGGAGACTTCTAAACTGGTCTTTTAATGACATAATCTAATATTAATTAAAGAAATTGTCTAGGAAAAACTTATATTTCAGTATTTTTTCTTGGTTTTAATTTTTTACAAGGTCATCTTTTTTAAACTTAAGGGCTAAATTTAGATACTAATTCGGCATTTGCAGCTTACATCCTTTTGACAGAACGTGTATCAAGTTTGATACATTGTGATTATCGAAAAAAAACTCTTTTGAAAAAACTTACGTCCTTTTTCCTTTGCACAGTCGATATGCATTCATGATAAGGTAACATAATATTATAGAAATATTTTTTTTTTTCAGGCATTTTATTGTAGAAAAAGCCCTTCGGCATTACTTCGTCATCAGTAATAAAAAAGTATCATGGTAGCGTAGTGCTATTATATTTATAAACAATATTGAAAATAATATATTTTTTAAATCTAACCCATTGCTTAATGTAATTAAAAGATTTGTTGATAACGTAAAGCTGAATGAAGTGGTGAATTTTAAATTAAATTTGACTGATCAGTCAGTAATTATTTGTTTACCATGTTCACTCCCAATATAGTTTATAAGAAGTGTTTATTACTCAGTTGCTCAGCATATCTTTCTTACAAATAGAGGAGTAGAAGATAGTAAAGTTTTCTTAATTATAAGGGATGGTTATTGAAAATATTAGTATAAAAAAGCAAGTGTCACTGTTATGGGCTGTAAAATTTGTATTAGATTTATTTGGGTTAAATTAATATATTTTTTTTAAATATGATAAATTGATTGTTGTTTTTAGATATGTTTTGGACGTATGTTGTTTTTATTCATAAAAAACACTTATGGAATCAAAATTAATTTGACATCTTGGACACCGACAAGTGTGGAATGTACACTAATGCTGCCTGGTGATACAAAATAAACTACTAATGGTTAACACTGTTTGTTAATTTGTTGACATTTTGAAATCTGACTTCAGGGTCTTTCCACAAGTCTGTGGAATCATACACAGGAAAGGAAAAATGCAATTAAATAAAAAAAGAAAAAGCGAATTGTTAAGAAAAACCATGGGAATTTTTAAAGTAACTATTGGAGAACATTTTCTGCCCTACTTTTTCTCATAGCTGAATGTATATAAGTAACAAATTGATGTCATATAAAAAATGACACAATATAATATATTATCGCATAAAGAAGGATATAATTTATCCCGAAAAATATTGACGAAAATGAAAAAAGTTTTCCAAAGTCCGACATATTCACTTACTAAGCCCATCAAAGTTTAATCACTTGAGAAGAGCGATTATCTCTTAGCAGTATTTTAGCATAATGGAAAAGTTTGATAATGCTAATAGGTATTGAGAATATCTTCATTTTATTATAATCCACAATAGCTGAGTGGTCGAAATGATAAAAAGATATTTATTTTTAATTCAAATAATTTCGTGTTGAGTTTTTATTTTATTTTAAAGATGGGAATAACAGTTAGCGGTGGCATTTTTAAGCACGTTGATTCCCGAAGCCGTTATTTTGCGTGATGTAGTAGCCTTTCAAATAATGACATAATTTTGATATTTAGCGACATTTTAAATAAAAGACTTAAATTGTTCTAAAACAGTCATTCAATTATTATTTTTACTAATTTTATTGATGATTTTATTAATTAATATTATAACGGATGAGATTGGTCCATTTGTCATCCTGAAAACGAAAAGTGCTATTAAAAATGGATTTTATTAATATTTATTTGATTTGTGCTTTTGACATGTACAGTTTTCAATTAAGTTTTTGTTGAATTTTCCATTCTGTTATGCAGCTTGATAAAATGATTGTTTTTTCTATTAAAATCAAGGAAAGGTCAGCTATAGGGTGGACGTGGCTTACCAATTTAAATTATATTTAATTTCATATTATCACTTATATTTGAAAATGGAGTATGCACTCGAAATATTTAAAACATTATCAATCATTATATTTTTTTATCGCTGTCTGCTCCCAATGTGAAGCATATAGCCTCTTAGTGGGAGTTATCTCAACCGACGTTTTTAAATAAATTATTGCAATGTAAAAAAATCCATAAGGCATAAAGTGATATTTAAAGTTGTAATTATATGGAAATGTGAGATAATTTATATTTATTTATTTCCACTATGCAAAAATCTGTCTGCCGAGCAAAAACTATTAATCTTTCTAGCTGTAGATATTTTTGTGAAACTAAAGAAGTGAGAAAATCGAATATAATAAGTAATACAACTCAAAATGTATTTTTCGGACTAATTGTTCTATGGGGCTATCCATCTATATGTTTCAAATTCGTGGTGTAAATAGATTAGAGAAAATATATAATTAGTAAAAGAGCGCATTTTTAGCGCTCTCTGCTCATTATGTGAGCTAGAAAAAGAGATTATTGTAAGTGCTTGTCATCGCTAAATCTTTATTGATTGTCCCAAAGTCTGCCTGAAGCATCTTTTTAAATTAAGGCAAAATAATAATGAATATTCTGGCGGAGGATCTCAATGGATGTTTTATGACGACATAAAGAATAAATTACTTCATAGATATAAAACACGGAACAGCATTGCCAATTGCTGCCATTTACAAGATATTCAATCAACTTTTATCAGTTTTACGGCATTATTCATTTTTATTTACGGCATCTTCCTTTCTACTTGATGAATGTTGATATTTAAATCGGATTAATATTTGTAATGCATAATTCAATTAGACTCCTTTTTTGGCAATTGAATGCAATAAAAAAAGAAAAACAAATCATTGCAATGATTTTTTTTAAATAAAATACTTTAATTTTAAAATTAAAACAATATTTGAAAGGCTCGTAAAACAAAAGATGCAGTTTGCATAATTTAAGAATATTGGCAACTCATTTAGAACGTTTTCTATACAATAAATGTCAAAAAAGTAGTATTATTTTTTCTACATTTTTTTGGAAAACCTGTTAAATAACTGTCGTGTTTGCTATAAAGGAGATTATAAAATACCTCTTTTGTTACAAACTCGATATAATCGTTCAAATTACGTTCAAATCGTTAAAGCCTATTTTCTTAAAAGAATAACTAACTGCTTTATACGTTATTTTCAGATCTATTTGATGCAATACATATCTAACTCTTTTTCAATAAAGCTTCGAGACTAACGTCTATGTTTCCAGTGTTTTTATTTAAGCTTTTTTAAATCCATAACGTAAGAACAGTTTGAAGATATCAAAATCTATTTATTTGCTAATTTTTCATAATCGAGGGATTAGTTCTCCTAAAATTGCGTTTAATATGGTTGCGTGATGAGGTTTTGAATCACCAAATCCACTTCAATCGTCGATTTATGATTTTTAATTTAAACAAAAAGTTCTCCTATCATATCTTACTTTATTTTTATCTGAAGTAGGATACTGAGAAAAAATAAACTACGCCTACTGAGGGAAATACACAAATTATGTATGTTTTATACATTTATTTTTTTCCCAAGAAACGCAGACAGATTTTACTGGTGTGACCATGCGGTATAAGATACACCTCTAATAAATCTTGATAAACAATCAATAGTGTGACTTTGTGTCGAGAAAAAAACAAAATACCTAATCATAACAAATATATCCTAAATATTTCTACATTCCTGTTAAGGTAAATAAAGCTTTATTAAATGATTTGGTATTGAAAAACAATCGTCTAGATATCAAAAACCGTAGAGATTTACGATTAAAATTGACGAAATTTGTACCTCACATAAAAACTCAAGCACAAGAGTGGCACTTATTTGCATATTATTTTCTCCCGAATTTGTTTATGTTTAAGTATATGTACCGTAGAACATATAATACGGTACACATACCTACGAAAATTAAATTAAAAACGTAATCTATTGACTAAATTATTTTTATAATTTAAGATTTCGACTGAAGGTGCTTGGTGGAATTTCAATATTAAATTTGAATCGTTCAAATTATGTACACTCCCACAGATTTTGTCACTAACGACCCGGGCTTCGCCTTTCTGCATTTTCAGGCGTTCAAGTCCACGGAGAAATTTTAGCATATATTAACGTATTTTAGAAATCAATCGGGCACAGCTGCATAGCCTTCCGATTTTAAATGAAATATTAAACCTACCGGGATCTCCACTTCTATACCTTATATAAATATAATCATAAAACCTTTGTCGACAAACAAATAAATATAATTCTTAAAACCACTCACCACTCAAATCTTTGGGCATTCCCATGAGCTTATCCTTTTCGCCAGCAATGGCTTTAGACTCAGTGATACATTTATTTATTATATAAACACAAAAAATTCATTTACTAAGCGTCAGTTCGAGTTCATCCGTGCACTTGAACGCCTGAAGATGCCGAAAGGAGAAACCCGGGTCGTTAGTGACAAAATCAGTGGGAGTGTACATAATTTGAACGATTCAAATTTAAATTATTTTTTTTGGAGGGAAGGGAACAAACATAGAGATGAAGCTTTGAAGTAGATCATGGCAAAATAAGCTTCGGAAACATTAATCTAGCTTGTTCTTACTCATTCTTATTTTCTTGAGAAAAACTGGACGACCGTATTAGATCCTGTTCCAACCAAAAAGGTTTATAAAAGTTTTTTGATAATTTGAACGTAAATAATACAAAAAGCAGGCGGAACAAAGTTGTATATAATTCTAATACTTAAGAGCACTTAAAGTCTATGATTTTTGTCTTTTAGCCGCTTAAATGTTATACTCGTACCATGTAACATTTTTTTTAAATATATTTGTCACAAAATTGTGGGTTAAGACACACATTATTAAAATGTTTATTAATACATCACGTATCGTGAATACTTTATAATAATTTAACGCAATTTTCTGGCAAATACAATTTTGTTCTATAATAGAATTTTTCCAATTTATTGCTACATACATACACCACGGGAAATTTTTCTTCTTGATACTGGAAACGAATATAAAAAGAGTACATTTATTTTCTACAATGGCAGTGTTGACGTAGATCATTATCTCTGGAGGGAAACATTATGTCCCATTGTCCAATTTAAAGCCTGAAATTAGGTCTGCTCTACCGGACACACAATACGCCATCCGATCTTGGCTTGAACAGTATTTGTTCACATCTTTCATCCCTTAAAAAATTCACAACCTAAGCGCCTTATTTAAATTTTATTTCGTTTTCCCATTAAGATTTTGTAAAGGATTATAGACAACAATAACAAAAATTGTGGGTTTTTTTAATACATGAAAAACAAACAAAAATAAAAGTAAAATATGGCTATCAAGAAAAATTCGTACGTTTTTTAATATAAAGGTTGTTTTGCTGTCGAGGGCTTATCATTAATTTATCGAAGGACATTTTTTGAAACTGTGATTTTGTTTTACACAAAAGACTGTTTTTTTATTTTTTAAATATAGATTATCTAACTACAATACATGTATTAGATTATTTTAACGACAAATAATGTTGAAAAATATGTATCGACTGTGGAAAGGAAAAAGGACGTAATTCACAGGTTTTAAAAACAGCTTTTTTTCGATAATCACAATGTATCCAACTTGATACACATTCTATCAAAAATATGTAAGCTGCAAATGCCGAATTAGCATCTAAATTTAGCTTTTAGATTAAGTCAATTAAACATCGTTTAGAAGTCTCCGTGCACTTCAAGGTTGTGTATATTTCATAATTTGCATATGGTCCAAAATCATCAAAACACGTTTTTTGTGTCTCCTGTAAAATTTGCTATGTGTGGGTTACGTCCTTTTTCCTTTTCACAGTCGATATATGTATAATTATCCAATAAAACTTAATATATTTTAAAAAAGTCAAATGCGGTAAATAATTAAAAAACTGATTTTGGTCTCTTGACTTTTCTGTCGAACTAAATAATAAATCAAATACTATATAATATAACTGTTTTTTTATGTGTGTTATATTAGATATTATATATTTACAACATAAACTTTTTAGACATTGCTATTACCTTATTTGAAAAAAACTGCCAAGTCTGACATCTAGTGTGAAAGCTGTAATTTATTTAAGGCTAAAAAAAGAAAATATTTAGTTCTACAAGAATTATGTACCTTAATATTTGATATTTTTGTTGGCACCACGCCACCGCCAGAACTATATAACTACAAATACTTGTGCTGCTAAAAATACTAAATCAAGAGCTTCAAACCTAAAAACTAGAAAAGCTAAGACCCAAATCTTAAGTTCACTTAATCATCACAAGAGATGTCACGTAAATCATAATGCCACCAAAAATAAGGTTGAAGAATTGTAAATCTTTCGTTCACGATATTCATGAAGTATGGAAAAATATTATGTTTTGTGTTCATCTATGCCTATATATTTTATGCAATCTAAAAATGTACATAAAAATAAAATAGTCTTAAATTTTATCAATGAGTTAATATTTGATGGATATGTTTTTTTGCGTTTGTTATAACTCCCTACCACCCTTTCCGATCTTTCAATAGCAGGGTGTGGTGAGAGCGATTATCCAGTAGTTTTGTCCTAGCCTTATCCTTATATTCCCTAGTAGCTCTCGTAGAAAAGTTATATTGACACTTTCATTAGGAGACCAAATGTTATTTATTGGAAGAGGACATGGTTACAAAAAAAATGCGTTTGCAACAAGACAATATTCTTGCGTGTAGAAATAAATTTATTTAAGTTTCTTTTCTTTTTATTTATTCATTAAGCCACAAATAATTGCTTATTGTCATCTCTTGTAAGAGAGACATTATTTACATAAAAATAAAACTAAATATACCAGTGTGATTAGGAAAAGTTTCACTTAGTTAATAAATATGTTTAATTGTTGACAATATATAATTGGACAGGTGAAACTAGACCAGACCATACTATATAATTATTGAATAATAATTTGTATAAATTGATTTAATATACTTGAATTATTTTGCTAGATTATTTTTTCATATTCACAATAAGCGTAATCTTGGTTTTTGGTTGAGCGATTTTCATCTGGTAAGAAGCTAAAATGTATTATTGCCTCTCAAAAATTGTCGAATTGAACGACATTGGTTGAATACTGAGCGAAATTTTACTGCCAAAAAATAAAGCATGCTTGATGTCTTCTCGGAAGTAAAAACGTCATCATAACCACGGGAAATAAAATGCAATATAGCTTTTATTCTCTGAACTTTAAGCTGCCTTTTGTAATAAATAAATCAGGGATACTCATAAGAGTTTGTGAAACGAAAAAATAGTAATGTTATTAAATATTGGTATTTTCGATACAGATTTTTTATTACTTTTATAAAAAAGTAATAAAACAATCTGTATCCAAAACCATAAATTTTTAATTCTTATTAAGACCATTGTATACATTTTTAATTAATCTCCGTCCTCAATATGAAACTATGGCCTCCTAATGAAGGTGTCTCAGCATTTTTTTTTAACATACTAGAACTGTTTGCTAGTTAGTCGCTCAACCTTTATTTTCCAAATAGAGTAATAGAGATAGAAAGATAAGGCTAGAACCGGACTAGTGGTTATCTAATTGCTCTCACTACGCCCAGTTATTGAAAGATTGAAAAAGTGGGAGGGAAATGAAGGCATCACAAACACCCATGCTTCTAACAGAAATCGAAAAAATGCTGTTCGTACTGGGGCTCGAACTCGTGAGATCTGGCACGGAAGCCAGCAACGCTAACCGCTGCGCATACGATCAGATTTTTCAATGTTTAATAGAATTTAATCTTGACAGTTTCCAACAATATGCAGTTGCTATAGGTCCTAATTCTGCAGCTCTTAATATTACTCCTACTACAAATATTTTATTAATTTCATAATTTTGTTTTTACTGCCTGGTTTTTTTATGCAAAATTACAGGAATATTTATATATATATCTAATAGCCGGTTTGTTAGTACTGCCAATGATTGTCTAAGAAGCATTATATTAATGACCATATATTGAAATATATCGTGATACCACTTCTTGAAATATTTTGTGTAACATGTTAACTACATACTATTGCTATGTTATGTGTAACGGAAAAGATTGTTTCACAAGAACTAATTGAAGATGGGCTAGAAAAGGGCCAAGAGGTAGCTTATAAATCTCTCCAAGCCACAAACATACATGACAGTCGAATAAGAATATTGACCATTGATTCACACAATATTTAGCAAATAATAAAAAAAACAATCATTCGTGATCCTTAATAGAAGTTTGAATTGCTCTGCTAAAATATATAATTTTATAAGACTTTTATGTAATCATTTAACTTATATAAAAAAGTTTAGCACCACCTACATAAGTGGCTGGGATATAATACCATTGTTCGGTGTAAGCCTTCGGGAGGAAATGAAATCGGATTATAAAGTTATTGTTGTGAAGTCTTAGAGTCCATTTGGGATTTAAGGATTAACCGTTTGTATTCAATGCATCCTGCTCTTTGCTATCATTTGTGACAAAAAGCCATATTTTTCGCTGCAGAAAAGAAAATTATTTTTCAATTTTTAGTGACGGTTGCAAGTACATCTTTGAAGCCAACATAACAAAATGTACATCTTATCTCATGTATTTTTACATTTTTTCTTAACTAGAAAAGAAAACAAATGTTGTAAATTAGATTTATGAAGATAGAGTTTTCATCTAAATATTGGACTATTATAGAAGATAGAAAGCATAAAAATGCATGATTTAAGTATCAAACGTTATCTATATGGCAGGTAAACCACTACCACGTTTTGTTATGTAGACACAGTGTTTTTTTAAAAGTTATATTTCATATTTAATGCTCTTTTTATATGATACTTTTCATTTGTTTTTATCAATAATTTTATTTCAGTAAAAACAACTTCGATATTTAAAATAGGTAACACATTTTCTACAAAATAATTGAAGAGATTTCAAGTATCTCTCTTATCAAAATGAAGACGAAATGAAAGGACAATGGATTCATTATTAATTTCTCATACAAACAAAATGAATATCGGCTAGTTATTAATCTGTAGAAAAAAACCGAAATGGTTACATAAAAATATTAATTAAGAGCAGGGTTTTTTTTGTTAATAATAGTGTTTTGTTCAAATCTGCTAGTAATATTTGTTAAGATTTATTTGTCTACATTTAACGTCGCACGTATACACGCAATCATTCATTCTTTTATTTGTGCATCGTTCAAATCAAACGTACAGAACAATTAGTTCTACTTGCTCGTTATAATTTCTAATTTATGATAAAAATATTATTATTATAATAAAATACTGTGTTTCTATATAGTGAAATATAGTGAAATATAGTGAAATTAAAATACAAATAACCGATTTAAAAGTTTTTGCTTTCAATACTAAGTGGAAATGAATTATATTTAAAAATAAAAAAAAACTTTTTTGTACCCAATCTACATTTTTTTTAACACAAGCCGCTTTTGTTCATTACGAACATTTTCAGCGAGCAAGGAATAACACTTGTTTTATATTTTAATATAAGCAAAAAAATATATCAAGAGGATTTACGACAACATTTTAACAAGGATGGAATCCTTTTTATCGATGTGCATTTTTGACATCAGGATCATTTTTAATCGTAAAAAATAATTGTGGAATAAGTGAAAAGAGTACAAATTTCGTTTTAATACAAATAATTAATATAATAACCAGTTTCACAGTTGATTGCTGTATATTTGAATATCTAGCTCAGTGATGGGGAACCTGTGGCTTTTTGGCTACTCTGATGCGGCTTTCTGACTTGTGCCAATTTTTTTATTTTAAATAAATCTGGATATTTTTTTGAATAAATACACAATTTTATAATGCAATATATTTACTTTGATCAAAATATTTGTCAAAAGGTTTCCACGTTTTCTTTGCTGTGGCCTAATGTTGAATCAGATAAATGAACGTGGCCTTTAGAAAGGAAAAGGTTTTCCACCTCTGATCTAGCCTAACACTTCCTCTACGGTGCTAAAACATACTTTAGATATGTTGCTGGCCCTTAAAAAACCTAGTGAAAAAAAATGTTTTAACACTTACCGATGATGGACGGTAAAAAGCCAGGAAGTATGTTTATTAAAAAAATAAATAAACTAAATGACCAGCAACATATCGAAAGTCTTTTTTATCACCGTAAAGGAACTGTTAATATTGCAGAAGCTTAACTTTATTTGAAAAAAACTTATCATTTGTTTTTTTGAAAACTGTTTATTTGCTAAATCTACGTTTTTGCGAAGTTGTTATAATTTATGCTGAAAATTTACTTTGCTTAAATTTAGATGGTTTCGTTCGCGACAGCCGTAACGGCAATTTAACTGTTACAACTGAATTATTTAGCAAAATTTGTCCCGTCAAAAGACGACATTAATCACCATTATACGTGTTAAAGTATTTACGGGATGACACTATATTTAAATCAGAGCCGCATTCGGTGATTAAGATCGCCACATAATATAATATAACCACGAAACTCGAATCCGGAAACAATATATCTTTGTCAAAAGTTTCTCAACGGACGCAATTATTTTCACAACACTTTGCGTTTGAGAATTAAAATTAAACCTTTATCAATTTTATTCTAATGAATAAATTTGTATTCTGTAAATCCTTTTTCGAATTGACAACATAATTTTTGAAGTATATTGTGAGATAAACGGTCGGCTTAAAGTCGTAAATTATAACTGTAAGTTGTATTCATTTATCAGTACACAAATTTAAATAACGTTTTACATTTGAAATCTTTAAGCAAAAAACACAAAACGTCGGCTTATTTCTAAAAAAGCATAAGTCAGTTTACCTTGAGTGTTCAGACGACAGTTAAAACTGAATACGTCAACATGCAGAAACAAATTCTCATACTTTTGTTTTTTGTAGTAGAATATTTTACCTTTTCTAATAATATTGAATATTTTTTTTATATAGTTGATTTAGTGGACTTATGTGATATTAATATCGAACGTGGAAAGAAAAAATGACGTAACCCACACATAGCAAATTTTACAAGAGGCACAAAAAACATGTTTTGATGATTTTCGGCAATATGCAAATTATGAAATAAGTTGAAATAAAAAGTGCACAGGGACTTCTCAACTGGTTTTTAATTGACATAACCTAATATTAATTTAAGAAATTGTTAGGAAAAACCTTTTTTTCAGTCTTTCTCTTGGTTTCAATTTTCACAAGTCAATGTTTTTTCAAACTTAAAAGATAAATTTATATACTAATTTGGCATTTGCAGCTTACATCATTTTGATAGGACGTGTATCAAGTTGGATACATTGTGATTATTGAAAAAAAGCTGTTTTGAAAAACTGTGAATTACGTCCTTTTTCCTTTCTGCAATCAATATAAATAAATACACGTAAGAAGAAACTTATTGATTTTTGACCCCCTCCAATTGCAAATTTGGATAATAAACGAATGAAATAGATACGTCAATATGATTTTGAATCGAAATCATCAAAACATGAAATTATAAAAAAATGACTTATGTGATGTTAGAATTAGGCCAACGAAATATTATATACGTGTTGAACAATATTTTTAATTATTATTTCTTTAAATTTTAAAGACTAATCTTATGAACACGAAAAAAATAACATTTCCAGACAATAGTATAACATACCTGCTAGATGTAACGATAATTTTTCTTTCCAAATAACTTTTCATTACTCTTCTAACATAATGATGAAATCATAGAAAAATCGTAGAGAAATATTATCAATTTAATTTTGTTAGACCCTCTTTGATTTTTTTTATGTTTTAATTAGACATTGGAAAAAGTCAATTTTAAAATAGCATAAAGAAAATTTCAGCTGAAAAATTTGCTAAATAATTAGAAGTTCTCTGAAGGAAAAATCTTTATTATCTCACTATTTTTTTTTATAAATAAAAGATTCTAACAAGTTCTAACAAAAAAAAATTACTATGATTTTAGTTATTCTACATAATATTATTGTTCAAGAAACAATTCGTTAATCAAAATTAAGCAATTAAATATCAAAAATAAAAAATAAAGTGATGAAAAGTTTAAATTAAAGCAAAAAGTATTTTATTACATTAATCATTCTATTTTTACATTTTTCATATAGAATTCTTAGAATTAAATGTCAATTCAATTAAAAGACTAATATTATTTCATATTGGTAATACGTTATATTTCATGAAATAAAATAAAATTTGTTTAGTTGTATTTATATAATACTTGCTTAAAATATATGTGTATTAAAAAAAAAACAAAATTAAAAGCTCTATTTCATATCATATTGTCACGTGTTGAATTAACGTAGCTATTTTCACTGGTGACTTATCCAACAAGAACAAAATCTGGATAGTAAAATTAAATTGATTTTAAGTATAAATTAATTAAAAAACAAATGGTTTATTATAATATCAAGTTCAACAAAATAACTGAATGATAATAATACTATTTTTTTTATTTCTATAAATTGCTTTTATACTTCCATTAAAAAAAAGTTTTAAATTTATGTGAAATTTAGTGATGAAAAGAAAGTGAATACATTAGTTATAAACTCAGAATAGTATTGCAGTTTGCTTTAATGTCGATAGTGTGAATTTCCCCATTGTTACTTTCCCCATACTTATTTTCCTAAAAAAAAACAATTTTATATAAATTACAAGGCTATTTTCTATTTCACTTTTAAAGAAAGCTCGTTTATGTACGTAGTAGATATTTGAGCGTTTTTTAAAACATATTTAAGTATTTGAACACCATTCTAAAATTAGAAATTTATGCAATATGGAAATTCACCTAAACGGTAGACAGATTTTCTTGTTCTGTATAATTTGGATGGAATCACCGTCATTCGATCGATGAAACCTTTGGCCAAATTCACGAAGCAGTTGACAGGGGCGTTTGATCCTTGATAAGGGTTACTAAAACGACTCATGCAGATGCGGTCGACTATTGTCCTGGGTCTCTGGAAACCGAACCTTAAATGTTTTGGATTATAAGCCTTTTGTGGGCTGAAAGGAATTAAGGGGATCGAAAATTTTCTTTATGTGGGCGATTTTTAAGTACGTACGTACTGCACAGTTTATTTATATTATTCTGGGAGGCAATTATTTACATACATAAATTTTAATTATTATTACACATAATGAATATTTTAATTTATAAATATCGCATTGTCCGAGTAGTTACCAAATAAAGAATTGTTTTCGTTGGTTTGATTTTTATTTATGAATTTATTCACAAATACACGAATATCGGTAGAGATTTCATTTTGACACATTTATACATAATTTTATCTTTTCACTGTCTGAACTGATTTTTAAAACACATTTTCTTTAAATAACTTCTAACAAAATATTTTTAAATTCATACAATTTATCTTAACGCGCGGTCAAATACTGCTTCATGGTCATTTTTATATTAAAAAAAACCAGATTTGTTATATAACTTGCTAGTTCTTATTTGCATTCCATTTTAAAATATATTTCCAAGCACAATAATGAATGCAATGATGATAAAGAAATCGTTCAGTTATAATTACTTCCCTTTCGTGTGGTTTTATTTGTATAAAATTTAATTGTAAAAAGTAAGCTTGAGCATCTGACGTTATATATGAGCCCATTAGAGGTGAAGTAAGCCAAGTGGTATTTTAGAAAAAATAATTTAGTTGCGTTGTAATAATCAACATGTCTTTAAGTATTGCAAAAGTTAAGTAATCTCAGTTAATACACATTGCAATAGTACTATCTCCGTAAAATAAAAATATGCAATCCACCAAAGCACACAGTAAAGACATGATATTAATTTACTAGTTGGCTCACTTCATCTCTAATGGGTCCATATATCCTATAAAAAACATTTTTATAATTTTTAACTAAGAGTCGCTTAATACATATTTAAAACATGTATGGTTTAATTTTAAAATTTAAATAAATTTTGTTATAAAAAACAAATCTTCGTTGTTTTGTCTAAAAACCATGACGGAAAAGCAGTATTTGTGGTAAATCGATGCTTAATAAATAATATTAAGCACATTATTAATTAAGGTATCTAGGAACTAATATTGTCGTCAGTATGTTATACTTTAGTTAGATTCTAGCAAAGATTCAATCATAAAAAACATTGTACACGATTTCGTATTTAGTTTAAGTTTTATTTAACTCTAGTTTCTAAAAATACAGCTGAAATAGATTTCGTTGTACATGCAGCAGTATTAAGGTTTTAAATAATAAAATTATCGTATATCAAACAATTATCAGGAATTTATCCTGTGCAAAAATTCATTGGGTCGTATCATAAAATTTAATCGTCGAAATTTAGCATGTTTTATTCGGGTCATAAATTCAAAATCATCATAAATTTTTAATCACCGCTTAATTGATCATTGGCACGATAACGACGCAAATATTGATAATACACTATTAAAATTGAAATATGCAATTTTATCTAAATGCAAAATTATCTTGCGCAAATATAATTTGTCAATTATAATAAAATATCTGTATTGGATAAAAAGAATTAGCGAGAATAAATATTTTTAAAAATACGAGATGTGGTTTTTGTACGTTTATTTTTTATTTTTTTTTAAACCATGTCCGCTCCCAATGTTGAGCATATGGGCTCCTAATGGAGTTTATCCCAAAAGAAGTGTTTTTACGATAACTGCTTGTTACTCAGTTGCTCAACCTATCTTTTTCAAAGAGAGTAGGGATAGAATGATAGGGCTAGAAAAGGATTAGTGGTAAGCTAATCGCTCTCGATACGCCCCCGTTCATAGGATAGGATGGGTGAGAGGGGGGAATTTAAGACATCACATACATACATGCCTTTGAACAGAAATTCATAAATCGATTGAAAAATCAATTTATAAAACTGTCCGTATCGGGATTTGAACCCGGGTCCTCCGTAGCCGAAGCCAACAACGTTGACCACTCGACCACAACGGCGTATTATTATTGTGATTTATTTTTTTAATCTTGTTTCAATCAATAATTTATAAATATAATAATTACAAATACGTTAACGGTTAACTAAATGCTACACCTAATAACACAGTGCATTATATTGTCATATGTATATAATATTTAAAATTTGTATAAATTTCAGTGGAGGTTTACAACTGCACCTGAAGTAAATTTTCAAGTTGAGGTTGAAATTATTTACAAAAATCGGAAAATATTATTATTATGTTTACGTAACTAAAGCCGGTGAAAAAGTTGCAAAGTGAGTTGTATTCTTTCTACGAATGGAGTTATTAACAAAAGTTTTTCTACAAAAACTGTTTGTATTTTTAATTGTACAACCTATCTTTTTGACAAGAGTAGTTATGTAAAGAAAGAACTAATGATTAGCTATTGTTGCCCGTTGTTTGAAGAACTGTATAAGAAAGCGAAAATTTAAGGCATTACAGAAATCTTTGTTTTCGGACATAAAGTTATAAAACTATTCATAGACTTGTACTGAAACAGCATTATGAAAAATGAATTAAATCATATATTTTCATGATTTAAAATAAAAAATAAAAAAACACTTTGTTAAAAGGGAGTATTTAAAATTAAAAATACATTTTTTAAAGTTTTAGTTGTGGTGTAAAAAATGTGTTTCATTAGTATTTTAAGTAAATAAAAATTATCACATTTATAAGCTGACTAATTATTTTGTAAATAATCATTTAAAATTAGCACAAGTGAATTTACTATATTATTAACTGTGATTATTTTTCAAATTACCTTAACAATCATCAATTAAAACGCGATAATTAAAATCAAATACTCGCTGATTATCACCAATGCGGTATGCGTATGCATGCCCCAAGCAGTGGCCTAAAAATAACTATTAACAAATAGGGTAAGGGCACCATCTACCGCCACATTAGTAGCTTGATTTAAGAAATTTGTGTGTATTTCTTATATTTCTTAACGAAAACATAAACTTCTTGTTTAATTCTATACTGTTATTTATCGCCTATTTAAGTATAAAGCAATAGTGAGGATTAGCTTTATATATAATTAATAAACTAAAGTTTTTTCATTGAAGAATTGTTCCCTATTACCGTCACCCAATTATTTTTTTTATCCAATTACCGCCAAAGCAGGAACCAACTACCGCCATATGAATTTAAAGCCATTTTAAACATGTTTAAAGATAATGTTTGTTCGAATTAAATTCATTTTATTTATGTACTTATGTTTAAATGTTTCCTATTATACCTAGGTATGTACTTAAATTATTTATACAAAAAAACACATTCCTAATACAAAAAAAAAATCAAAATCACATTCTTGTAAATAAAAAATTGCACCTTCATTGGCATTCACATAAATAATAGGTACTTACATAAATAAGTACATACTATGATGAAATTAGGCAAGTAGGTTAAGTATTACTTCTTTTTTAAAGATACCACTTCTGGGACTTAATAAAAGCCCCTAATATTAGTCAACGTTGGCGTAGAAATTTTTACAATATCTGCAACAGGGTAATTTAAAATATCGTCGATCGCAGGCCACTTCCAGTTTGACCTTGCCATTGTCATGGTCTTAACTTGCACTTCATTATCGGTTGTATTGCTACCTATAACAAGACCGGGAAACAATTCGCCTTCATAGGTCACAACAACGTAATCGCCAGTATCAAATGATGCCATAATTTCTTTGTGTATTTTAGCCACTTTTGCAGAATTCTGTTGTTTTGCTGCCTTTTCATCGAATCTTAATTTTCTTTTCAGCCGTCTCTCAGCTATATCCTTTTCTTTCATGTCTTTGTCCAATTTTTGATTTCGAAGATGTGCAAGGAATTCTTTTGAAGTTGCTACAACAGGAGTGACCTTCTTCAAATTTATTAACTTTTTAGACTGTGGCGCAGCTTCTGGCTAATACAGTGCATTCTTAAACGGCGTTGGGTACATTGTATCATTTGAATTTTCCTGGTGAGGTACTGGATTAGGTGTAAGCTGCTTCTGTGGGGTTGCCAGTTTTTTCATTTTTTTGTCATCAGCTATTAAGACTGTACCATCATTTAAAACGTTCAGGTCAATAACATCACCTTCTTTGAACCGAAAACTTTCGTCCAGATTGGTTACATCGTTGGTCATACGAGAAAGCGGATCCTTATTGATGCTTATTTTGTGCCACAATTCAAATAAACTTTTGTGCTGAAGATCACCGTCCCAATCCGAAGAAGAACTTTGAAATTCTGTTAATAAGGAATGCACTATTTTGCTTTCTAAAATATCGAAGAATGTCTCGTCTAAAATAAAAATTAAATATTTAAGTATTTATTATAAGTAATCAAATATCAAACTACTTAATGTAAGTCGTGGGTGCTTATATACCGGCAGTAGGTCCTAATTTTTTGAAACCAATTCTTGATGTTTCTCTCTGTTAATTTTGATCGGGCCGAAGTAAGGTTCTGTGAAACTCTTTGCACCAATTCCGGATGTCTTTTTAAAAAACAGCTAAACCATTTCTTTCCAGGTCTTCCACCAGTAAATGGATTTTCTCTGCTTAGAGTTTTGGTGAGTTCTGCGACAGAGTCCTGTAACTGAGGCTTCATTATTGGAAATCCTGACTTAGCTCATTCCCTATACTTACCACTAATCTTATCACGCAATGTGGTATGTGGCATACTATATTTTTTACTTATTGCCAGTACGGAACTCCCACAGAGTATAAACATTTTTTTGTGCCAACCATATTTCATAAATTTTTAATATCTGAAAATTAAGGTAAAATAATGACCCAATTACCGATTATGGTTCCTTTTACCGCCAATTAAATTAAAGCTGTATTTTATCAATTACATTATTACGGCATTGGTATTTTTGAAACAAATTATGCTTATTTAATCATTTTCTTTATAAATTATATGAAAAATATTGCAATATGTAAGTTTATCAAGCTTAAATTTGCATTTTTGTATGTGTTTATGTGGAGCCTATCACCGCCATGGCCAATGCCCTATTACCGCCACTATATTTTTGCTGATGCTTTTACGGGATGAGCAATGTACAGTAGAAGTGGCGGTGATTGGACCAACACAAATAAAACTTGTGTTGTTCACTTTAATATTTGAAAAATGTATTAAATACTTATAATTTACATTAAAAAATTCAATGTTTTCAAACTCTATTACCGCCAGGGGTGGCGGTATTTGGTTTCCATATAATAATTAATGGGTCCAATCACCGCCACGCAATATTTTCTATTTTTATCACTTAAAAAATATTAATTAAAGATTTAAACTTACTTTAGAGTGTTCCGAATATGTTATTTATTACAAACTAAACGTAACTTTCATGCATATTCAATTAATTTTGTTTTTAATCGAAAAATAAAATTTAACCATTTCTTAACAAAGTGCTTAACGAAAAGCCAAATCACAACTTTACCGCCGAGCCCTTGCAGAAGACTGAGATTTTCGATAGAATAAATACAGTTAGCTACAAAACAACAAATGACACGTGATCACTATGCATTCGTATTTACCGTTCAATATATTTTTTTGAGAAAATTTTAACGGTTTTCTTGTTATTTCGAGAACATTCTTACAGTGGCGGTAGTTGGTGTAGTGGCGGCGATGGGTGCTCTTACCTTACGCTCAAAATTGTAAGAAAAAATGATTTCAACGAGGTGAATTCTCATTCTCAAAATAAAAAGAAATATGTTTAAGTAACTTCAAGGCCGGCGGCAGACATAGAAAAGATTGATTTATTTGAGCTTAATTTGCCAACGTGAAAACTAAAAAACAATGTAATGTTTCAAAATGCATTTGTTTTGCAGTACAAAATCTCAGAATAAAACGATACCTTTCTGTTTGTACCTAACATCTGATCTCACTTACGTTTCTCACGTGGCTTGAATTTGAAAGCCTCTGGCAAAACCTGTTATCACTTAAGTGTTCTACTTTAAACGAGACTCCAAAGGGTTTTTTTATACTTTTTTCAGTGACAAAGCAGTGATATTTTTTATGAAACTCTTAGTTTCAAAAGTTTGTAAATGTATATTTTTTAAAATATTATTTAGTAACGTACGAAATTTAACAGGTTTTTATATGTTTATGATAGTTTGTTAAAAAAACTCGAATCTGATCAATAAATATTTTTTAAAGCAGATACAACCATAATTACTGACCTTATACCACTCTTGGTTATCACTCTTGGTTATATTGTATCACTTTGAGTTTTCACAATCTGTTTCGAAACTCAAGTTTGTTAAAAAAACTTTTCCAATAGAAACTTGAAGTGATATAAAATTTGAGGATTTTAAATCGATTGAAACTAACTCAGAATACAACTCCCAAATCGGAATTCCAGTATTTTATTACCGATGAAATGGTTTCTAAAATGCAAAAATACAGGTATTTTGTATTAAAATGTGCCAATACAAACTTTTCAATGCATAGACGTTATCATATACTTTAACAAAATTGTCCGGAAGAATTGAAATATGTAAAATCTTTAATAGTTAAATTGATAAAGTTTCAGAATTGGCAACCCTTTTTTATGGTGTATTATTATTGAAAAAAAAATTAAAGAAAATCACCCGTTTTTGATTATGATTTATATTTTTTAATTAGTGGTATTTTTATATGAATTATTGAAGTACCGATTTTGATGAACTCGCCTGGTATTGAGATATCAGTTGGTTGGTTGTACCAAAAAGTAAAGTATTAACCACTCGCCTACAAACCGTTCAATAAAATATAACAACGGTATTATTTTTAAATGAAATTATAAAAAAACATTCAGAATTAAATAATTTATAAAGACATTAAGTCGCTAAACATATTAATATTCATAAATGTTAAAATTATCTCGCCGTAGCACGTTGCAATCAATTATTGTTGAAGAGCGAAAACTTCAAACTATTTAATCGCGTTAACAAAAAGACATAAATGTATTTTTTGCTCTAGCTCGTGTCTGTTAACGAAGCGTGTTGCTTGCAGCGAAATAAAATGGTTTTAATTACATTACCCAGTTCGCGCCTGCCTTGATTAAATCTTTTGCTGTGACATAATTTGCGTGATCTGACATATAATTTTATATTTTTAGCCTTAAGAGGAGTATAGACGTACATTTACGTCGGTGACATTTTTCTGTAAAGGGGTACAGACGTACTTTCAAGTCAACACAGTAGTGTCTGTCTGTGAGCATATACATATATTAAGTATAAATTACATATATTCATTGGAAAAAGTAACACAATTTATTGTCATATTAAAAAAGCCAGTCTAGTAAAGTAAGGTCAGTACAGATCTATTCACTCTTTTTAAGGTAAATAATACTAAATGTTACAAAATAATTGACATCACATATAAAATAGCTAAGGCGCCATCTTTAGTTTTTACTTTTGATTATTAAAATCAAATGAAATTTACTCGATAGGAAGAACAATTGTTAATACATATAGAGACACAGAATCCTCTGGTAGAGTTTAAACAATATTTAATAGATATTGTTAACATTTGACCTGAGACTCGTCTGATTACTGAATAATATACGCCACGTACATCCTATGAAAGTACCCAGAGGTCTTCCAGGAAGCCGTTGGGATTCACAGGTCGGAAGAAGAGACAAGCCCAGGTAAAGATCTCCATAGACACCAGCAGAACGTAACCCAGCCAGTTCCAACGCCTCTACATGGCCACTGACGTGATAGGCTTGACTTATAAGTTCTCTTATCTCTGAGTTCCTCACGATGTCAAACCACCTCACCCAACGCAAGCATCTATTCTCGAAGCTAATTATTCTGTTTTCTGAGTATACACCAGGTGTCATAATTTGCTACCGTAAAGCCACACTGGTGATATGCAAATGTTGAACAAATATCATTTGGTTTTAATCGTGTACAGTTTTGTGTCCTAGACAGTCAGCATCATCAATGTTTTTCAAATTTTAGTGAGGAAAACAAGCATTTACCTATTTTAATAACTAAAATAATCATCGCTCTTCTTTGAAGGCAAGTACTATAAAACAGTGAATTTACTCCACCAGTTTGTATAATTTAAATAATTCAATACGCCGTGAGATTTTTCTTTGCTGATAATTTTATTTCCGTTTCAAATGCAATTTTATATTTTTTCTTATTTTAACTGCGTTGTAAATGTTTTAACACTCTACTAAAGTCGATTGAAATGTCCAAAATATTATAATATTCAAGAAGACATTATTATTGATAAGAGTTTGGCTCTACAGATCTGGCGGGTCTGGGCTTGATTTCAGGTATGATCAGCGTCGAATTAATATTTTTTAAATTTTATATTTAAGATCTAAGGCTTGGATATTTGCGATGTCAACTCTCTTCAAGTCAATCTCAAGTAACTTACAAAAATATCTCACCAAGTTAATTTTGTATGGTCTTTTAAAAGAGCTATGCAGTTGGAGTCGGAAACATAGGAAAAAAATAATTTGAAGATATTAAAAAAATATTAATCTAATCGTCATATTGATTGGTGAAATCTACTAGAATTATTTTTGTGACAAGAATGGTCTGATGATATACAGGTATATTAGTTAAACGGAAGGAAACATCAATTCGGAATCAGAGTCGGAAATTAATTTTCTTTTTACAGCCCTGCTTTTGACTTAAAAAAAATATGTAAGCCAAATGGTTTTTACTTATTTAACACCTCCATGCCCATGATGCAATCGTAAATAGTTGAGCCATTAAATCATTCAATATTTCTCTTAATATTGTCAATAAGTATTTATCATTTTAGGTATTCTAGCATATATACACTTTTAAAATTATTTTTTAGCTTCTAACTTAGGTTTAAATACTGTCAATAAACAGTGAAATTGAGATGCCATCATGGCAGGGAACGTGATTTTTTAGGATGGCATGATACGGGTTAAAAATGTATAATTATTTATTCTTGAAGATTTTACTCCTTCACATTATTTTTTAGATATACTTGAACCACTAATGAATTGAAATATATAAATTTCGAACAAATAAATATTATGAAAATACATAATATATTACCAAAATTCATATAAATTATTTCATGTATAACAATAATTACATTTAGTTGCTTTGCACAGCTTCTTGCACAGAAGCCGTGTTCATTCGTTCGTAATCTTGTTCAAAATTAATAATAACCGG